>PVKA01056049.1:0-10065 GCA_004027165.1 Ctenomys sociabilis
ATCTATCCATCCTTCCGTCCATCCACCCACTCACCCATTCATCTATCTGTCTGTCCATCCGTCTGTCCATCCATCCGTCCATCCTTCTATCCATCCATCCACCCATCTACCCACTGAAACGTCCATCTGTCCATCCATCCATCTATCTATCCATCCATCCACATGTCCACTCACCCACCCACCCATCTACCCATCCATCGTGGAAAGAGGTGCAACAGGCTAGCCCACAGTATTTTTTCATCTGATGATGAGGAAATATACATAACAAAATTTACTGTTTTAACATTTCCCCATTACTGTTCAGTGATGTTGAGTAGACTCATGCTATTTTGCATCTATCTCTATCATCCAACTCCAGAACATTTTGAAATTCCCAAACTAAAACTTAGAACTTGCTACTCCCATCCTCCCTAATGTCCAGGCCTGTGAACCAGAATTCAGCACTTTATACTATAACCCTGGCTGCTGTGGGCATTCATACAGGTTGAATCACAAGCCCTTTTGTGACAGCCCCCGAGTTTTACAACCATATAAGTAGTGTGCTTCTAGGTGAGCCAGTCTTCCTGAAACTCTGCTTTCCTGTCTGTAAGTAAGCTATAAAAATAGTTCCTTTCTGACAGTGTTGTTGTGAGGTTAAAATGAGATAGAACACACAGGCTGTCACCTAGTGATAGGCACACTGCATGTGCTTGATAAACATTAATAACATCTAACTGCATACTCTACATTAGTGGACACCACTATTTCTATACCATTTTGATTGCTGTATTCTAAAGAAACAGGCAAGAGCATTGTGTCTGTCACATGTCTCGCAGTGTCTTGAGTACTTTATGTATACTAACTCATTTTAAACTTGCACATATGGGGCCAGGGATATAGCTCAGAGGCACAGCACCTGCCTGGCAAGTGCAAGGTCCTGAGTTCAACTCCTGATGTCCCCCCACCAGAAAAACCTCTTACAGGCACTCTGTGGAATGGGATGGAGATGAGAAAATGAAGGTGTAGAGTGGTTAGGTAACATCTGCAAGGCTTACTTATGGCTGCTTCCTGACAGAGCTGGGGTTTCCAGCCAGGCAGCCTGGGCAGGGGTGTGGTTATTGGCTAAGCGTATGCCTTGTATGCTTGAAACCCTGGGTTTCATCCTCAGTTCTGGGGCAAAAAACACATTCAGGCAGCCTGTTTCCAAAGCCATGATGGACCCCAGCCGCTTTGTCTCTGTTGATTTCTGGCACGAATGGTCCTAGCTCAGGCTATCAGGGTGAGCACAGGAAGCGAGGCGAGAGAACTGCGGGAGCTGTGGAGTCCCTATGTGTGTGCGTGTATACGTGCACACGTACATATGTGTATTTGTCTGTATGTGTGTACGTCTCTGTGTATATGTGTGTGTATGTGCACATGTATACGCATGTGCGTGTGTTTGTATGTGCATATGTGTGTATGTGTATGCTTGCTTGCAGTACTGTTGAGTGCACCCATGGCTTACACATTGAGCTACATCCCCACTTTTTGTTTGTTTGTTTTTTGAGACAAGGTCTCACTAGGTCATTAAGTTCACCAGGCTGGGCTTGAACTTGGGACGCTCTTGTCTCAGTCTTCCAGAGTGCTGTGATTACAGGCCTGTGCCACTCTACCTCGCTAAGCTTGCTACTGTTGAGCTGGAGAAGCTTCCCCGAGAGCTCTCCCCATCCCTGATTACAGATACTTGCCACCTTTGCCCCACAGGGCACTGTGTCCATCTCTGCAGCCCCGTGATGAAAGCCAGGGCCTTTCCCTTCCCTGGCAGGAAGCCCAGCAGTCCTTGACCCCCACCCCGCCCACCAGCCCCGCAGAGATTGGCTTCCTCTCCCCAGTGCCAGGCCACCTCCCACTGACTTTATTGTTTTTGCAACACCTTTGCTAAGATGCTGGTCACTTTAAAAGGGCAGAGCCTGTAGCAGGCGCCTGGGTCTGCGTCCGTCCCCCAGGCTGCAGCACAGCAGCAGGTTCCTAGCAGCCCTGGCGGGAGCCAGAGCACCAAACCTCTTCACACTGATGTCAGGAGAGGTGAGCCTCGTGGCAGCTTGCGCTCCAGGCAGGCCTGGGCCAGGGCTTCTGTGCGGGCCCTCCTCCTACCTCTCTACCTCTCCTCCCCACGGCAGGCACCTATGTGTGACAGCAGCAGGACCAAGGAGCAGAGCATGGGGTGCAGGAGTCGTGTGTCCTGGTACGAGTGCTTCGTGCAGCCCTGCCTGGTGGAGCTGCTCGGCTCTGCCCTGTTCATCTTCATCGGGTGCCTGTCGGTCATCGAGAATGCACCGGGCACTGGGGTGCTACAGCCGGCCCTAGCCCACGGCTTGGCCCTGGGGATCGTCATTGCCACGCTGGGGAACATCAGGTGAGACCAGCCGCCTGCATGCAGCCGGACGCACATTGGTGCACAGCTGCTGGACGGGACCCTCGGTCCGCTCGGTACTGCAGGGAGCACTGGGGGGGTGGGAGCCACACCATCTTTGGTCACCTCCTCACTGTGCAGCCTATGAGCAGGCTACTCTCCAGACCCAAAGTCTCCACCTACCAGGTGGAATCCAGTGTACTTCTCCAGTTGTTTCTCTCAAGCCAGTACACACTGATCGCTGACCCTGTACCAAGTGACATTTGAAGCACTTACCAGCCACTGATTGCCACCCCTCATGCAGTAGTCATGTGGGGTCCAAAGACAGAGTCACTCATCCCAGGGCAGAAAGTGGCAGAGTGAGGAGTCGTGAACAAGCCATCTGGCTCCAGAGCTCCCTCCAAGTGCCTCCGAGCGAGGCCGCAGAGTGAAATGACGCAGGGCCTGGCCTTGGCTGATCTGCTGTTGATAGCGCTGGGGGCTGTGTAGGAAAGGCAGACAGGTGCTTCTGCCAAGGTAGGTGGCTGCCTGAAGGGCCAGGCCCAGAGCCGTCCAGAGCTGCCCAGAGCTGGAGGGGAGGTGCTCATTTGGCTATCCCTCTTCTGGATGGGGGGCTCAGTAGAAAAGGCTGGAAAGCTGTGTGTGTATGCGGGGGCAGCCTAGTTATTAAGCAGACCCAGGTGTGATTTAAAACATTTTACAGTAAAGGGCATGGTGCTATTCACCCCTCCCCCCATACTCCTCCTTGCTGGGAACACACTTGCCCCATTACCCTTGTCACCTTGGGATGCAGCTCTTGATGTCTCTGCCAGGAGCTTGTACCAGGTGTGATGGAAAAATACAGTGAAGGCTCCTGCCGAGTGCCATCCATGGGAGAGGCAGGCTGGTACACGTGGAGTGGCGTGTCCCCAGCCCTTAGTCCCTGAATCTGGCACCAGGGGACTTCTGGCTTTTCCCCCAAACTAAAATGACCATGATCATTTGGGATTAATCAGGACAAGAAGAGGCCCAGTACGGCAACTGAAGACCTCCTAGAGAGGATTTCCAGGGCTGCAGAGTGGGGGGAACAATGGGGTAGGTGTGTTGAAGAGAGGGAGCACAGGGGCAATGTGGCTTTCCCTGTAATCTGCAAACATTTAAACACTCACCACATATTTCGATCAATCTCTTATGTGACATGAAACACCCGGCAGGGGGACCTGGGAGTTGGTTGGTCTGAATTTAATCTCATTCAACAAGTAGCTCTGAATAAGGAAATGGAAATACTATCTCAGAGAAACTCAGAAGGAAGCTTTAACCTCTCCTTGAGTGCCCTAGAGGGCCTGTGAGAGCGGGTGCAGGATCTCCTGTTCAGGTGGATCTGGGATTGAGAGCAGCCTCGGATACCTTCTGGCCCAGTGATCAGGGCCAGAGCGTCCGTGTGCAATGGTGCGAACCAGCTCCACACTGGCCTTACTGGATAGAGACCAGGACGCAGGGTCTGTGGCCATGTTCCTCCTTTAGAAATCCATTCTTGGGAACCAGAGGGGCTTGAAGAGCAGCCTCTGGGAACAGACTCTTCATCAATTATAAGGAAGCAGTGGGAGCAGGGCTGGGCCTAGCAGGTTGAGTCTTGGGGACTATGTGCAACTATTCGTTGGCTTTGTTTAGGATCAGCTATTCGCCTGCTCAAGCCTTGAGGGCTCTGCTGGTCTGGAGCCTTGCTGGGCCTGTGTGACCTGTGGCCATGTCTCTGAAGAGCTAGAGGAAGTGAAGCATTCTGGGAGGAGCCCAGGGATGGCCTCCTGGCACAGTTTGCTCTAGGGCCACCCTGTGGTCAGGGCTTAGGGGCTGTTCCTCCCTGCCCATGCCCTTTACCCACTGCCTGACACCTCAGGCTGGCTGACACTGGCCCTGCTACAGGCATTTTCTCCCAGTCTTGCTCAAACCTGGCCTCTGGCCTCATCCCTTCCTTCTGTTCTGCTACAGCGGTGGACACTTTAACCCTGCAGTGTCCCTGGCGGCTATGCTGATCGGAGGCCTCAACGTGGTGCTGCTTGTCCCTTACTGGATCTCCCAGCTGTGTGGGGGGCTGATTGGAGCTGCCTTGGCCAAGGTGGGTGATCCTGAGGGGCGGGGCTGCTGGAGGTGTGGGGAGGGGAGACAGGTGGGCAAATATTGGGCTCTGGCTTCGTATTTGCCAGGGGAATTTTCTGAGCCCAGGGCTCTTCAGTTCCCTCCACATCTATCCTGTTTCATCCACATCTGGACATAGCCCTCTCCTGGCCAGGCCAGGAAGCTTGTCCAGGCTAGGCATGTGTCATCCTGAGCCCATGTCTGGTTTGGAGTAGGTGTGGGTATTTCCTTCTGTAATTCACTCATCCATCTCTTCACCCATTCTGCAAATATCTCCTGAAGTACGGACTGAGTCCGTACTGCCATATGACTCTAGTGATTCTCCTTGAAAAATTCCTGAGTCAACTCCTCCGCCTGCCTTTAAACCAAGTTACCATCCTTGGGAGTTGCGATTCAATTATGTTTGAAATCCTCCCCTCCAACCCAGAAAGCTGGCTGGTCTTTGCTGTAGAATTTTTACAGCTCCAGGCATAGCTCCATGGGTGGGCTCTCTTTTTTTCCTTGTCTTTTTTTTTTTGTTGTTGTTGTTTCTTCATTTTCTCCTTTCTCTTCTTTCTTTTACCCTTATATCTCAGCTCAGCCAGGGTCCCTTAAAGATGACAGCCTTGTTTGTCACCCATGGGGGTGTTTGGGGAGGGGGGGCATAGCCTGGTAGTACTGAGTGTTGGCTTGGCAGACCTTGGTCTCAAAGCCTGCTTTGCTGTGCTCCTTGCCCTGAGTCCTTCTACCCCATCCAAGCCTGCAGCCTCATGGGAAACCTGTCAGATGTGCTGATGAGCACATGCCCCACCCACGCCAACACCACCCGAAGTCAGTCCTCAGAGGCTTCTTATGTGCCAGGGATGCCATGCCAAGGGCCTCTTTATGGGTTTACAGCTGTCACTAGCACCATTGTGTGGGGTATGGTGTGTGTGTGTGTGTGTGTGTGTGTATGTGTGTGTGCTACCAGGGATTGAATCCAGCACCTTTGCACTGACTTTATTTTTTGAGATGGGGTCTTGCTAAGTCGCTAAATTGCCCTTGCTGGAGTCAATCTTCTGATCCTTCCATCTCAGCCTCTCAGAGCTTCACATGTATGTGCATGTTACAGGTGAGGAAATGGGCACAGAGACATAGCCTCTGGCCTGAGTTCAGACAAGCTGCTAAGTGGCAGGCCCGGGGCTTATGCGCTCACTGGCTTGCTGTGCTCCCTGCAGCCTGGCTTCCCTCGCAGAGAATTCAGTTTAAGCTTCAGTGGTCTCCTTCCACAAGCACTGTCTGAGGTCTCATTGGACTAGTGATGTGTCACCTGGTTATAGTGTAAAGTTCTAAGGGGAAAGATCCTCATTTTCTCTTTCTTGAAGTCATCTAAGGTACATACACTTCCCCTGGAGCCACTATAGGGCGACTCATTTTTCAGAAGAGCACAGCAAGGCTCAGAGAGGTCTAGTAGGTGCCACACAGTGAAAGCAGGTGGAGCTGGGGTGCCAACCCCAATCTGTCCACCCACACGTGAACCACGCTTGCAGGTTGCCTCTGCTCAGCTCCCTGCCTCTCCCTGTCTGGCCCATCATGCTGAGTGACTGTCCTTGCAGGCTGTCAGTTTTGAGGAGAGATTCTGGAACGCCTCTGGCGCGGCCTTCGTGACAGTCCAGGAGCACGGGCAGGTGGCTGGGGCTCTGGGGGCAGAGGTCATCTTCACCACACTGCTGGTCCTGGCGGTGTGCATGGGTGCCATCAACGAGAAGACGCGGAGCCCTCTTGCTCCCTTTGCTATCGGTTTCTCTGTCACCGTGGACATCCTGGCAGGGTGAGTGTCTTGGCAGCAGGTCTGCCACCCAGATCTAGGCTGTCCTAGCCCCTGAGGTCAGGTCTAAGGTCCCTAAACTAGTTACCAGTGAGATTCAGGAAGTGGATGCGAATGGGGTAGAGAGTGGCTCTGGGCAGCTGATGGAGCAGGGTGAGGAGATGGGAGTGAGGGGCCTCTGCATGAGAATGTGGGCCTGGGTGAGCCTTCTCATTACATTCAAACCAGAAATCCAGTCAACTAAAGGGGTTTTATGCGAAGTTAAAAAGTTTTGTACTCATGGTGGGTGAAACACTTCTGTTGACTGGAACCTGAGGTATACAAAGGTCATTTGCACCATCCTACTTATTTCGAGCCCTTGCTAGTCCTGATAAGGCATCCAGGGGGCGGTTCTTGGTAAGGGATGATTTCTTCCATTTTGGAGATGAGGAAACAGGCCGTGAGGGGACAGAAGTGATGTTTAAGGCTATTGGGCAGTGGAAAAAATAGAGGCATTTATTTCTGCTGAAGGGGATGTGGGGTCCTCTTCCTCGTGCTCACAGCCTTTCATTACTCAGGATGCAGAACCAGGTTTGGCCATTCTCCAGGGCCACAGTCTGCTCTTTCTGAGAGATGTCTTCAGGGTGGGCGGGGAAACCACGGGACAAAGCTGTGGCGATACGTTGCTGCCCCCTAGCGGCACTTGTTTCCCTTACAAGACTACTGAGCCACTTTGGCTGTTGGACCCAGCGGGATAGGGTCTGTAGGAGCCTAGCCTGAGTGCCTCGGGAAGGACACAGACACAGAACTGCCGAAGTACTCTGGGAAACGGTCCCTGAGGAGACTCGGGGCCAGCAGCATGTGTCGCAGAAGGGCTCGTCTGTGCCAGCCGGACTGGAGTTAACAGTACTTGTGCATTGACCACGGAGGAGGAGGCGAGGGCTCTATAGACTTGGCTCTGTCTGCTCCTGACAGCAGTCTAAGGGAGGGTGTTTCCACCTTAGAGGAAACATGCAGGGTTCACAAAGATCACAGAGCTACAGCTCGCTGGAACGGGCTTTGAATTTGGGTCAGCTGGGTTCCAAAGTGGTTGACACTGTTTGACTTTGTTTTATAGACCTTGTTAAAAAACTTGATCCCTCTTCTCTTCCTGCGTGACTGAGCAAGCATCCTTGCTGGTCAGGGTATGGGGAGAGAGTCAGGCAGTCCATGTCCATGGAAGGGATGTGCCTTTGATTTCCTAGTGCTAAGAACTTTTCCTTTCTTAGGGAAGGCTTTCTGGGGGGCTGGGCCAAGTGCCTAGCTGGGGACATTGGTTGCCGTGTACTGGGACTGGCTGGGGCTTAGTGGCTGCATGGCTGGATCTTCACAGGGGTGCTGTCTCTGGAGCCTGCATGAACCCTGCTCGAGCCTTTGGACCTGCTGTTATGGCCGGCCACTGGGGCTTCCACTGGATCTACTGGCTGGGGCCACTCCTGGCTGGCTTGCTTGTAGGGCTGCTCATTAGGTAGGTGTCTTAGGGGCCCCTGGTGACGGCTGTCAGGCGATGCAGTGTGTGAGGGCTGACTCTCCGATGGGTCTGGAGAAGGACATGGAGAAGTTCTCCAGAAGCAAAGAATCAGGGTCTTTTTAGGATCTTTGGTTAGAAGTGACAGAAGTCAGGCCAAGGAGACAGGTGGACTAAGCATCTGCTTAGGCAAATGCAGGAACCAGGGGTCGATCCCTAGTACCATGTGCCATGCTGACTCCCCGCCCCTCCCTGCTGAGCCAGGCACCGAGACTAGGCATGCTGATGCACTCCTATAATCCCAGTGCTAGGGAGGCTGAAACAAGAGAATCACTATTAGTTCAAGCTTCATAGTGAGATCCTGTACCAAATATATTAAAAAAAAAAAAAAAAGAAGTGACAGAAATCCACCTCATAAGGGCAGCAGCCAACACCCCTATGACTGATGAACTCACAGGTAGTGCTGGCTTTGGAGGGTCTCTAATAAAGCCCTTAGGCCTGGGCTTCCTCACAGGATGTATGTTCCTCTGTGGGTTTCAACTGTCTTGCAGGGGCACGATCCCCTCTGTCCACTCCATACTTCTGTCCTAGCAGCACAGTGATTACTAGTCAAACAGCAGTACTAGTCAAAATCCTGCGGCCAGGGTACCCTGCTCTGGCCCGTGGCTCAGCTTCTGTCCACCTATGTCCATCACAGTAGCCCAGAGGGGATGGATCTTTCCAGGCTGTCAGCAGCCTGTGTCCTCCCTGGGGCAATGGTGAGATCAGCTTACTTGGAAACCACAGGGTCATGCAGGTCAGGAGCTGGCATTCACACAAAGCACAGTGTGAGCAGCACTCTCTGGAACAGTGCCATGGACAGAAAAGAGATTGGCAGTATCAGAAGAACGGTGGATCCTGGTAGAAAACAGATGGCCTGGAGCTCCTTCTCCTACCCTGCTTATTTGTTCTGGGTGGCACAGGGACCACTGTCTGGGTTCAGAACAAGTTGGGTCCCTGCATGCTGTCTGGGAGGGAACTGGCCATGGGGTTGGATCGCCCAGGGGCCTCGGGATGGTGGCAGTGGTTCTCAAAAGCACTGTGCAGCCTTCCCTGTCTGCTGCTCTCAGGACGGCAGCAGTGAACTCTCCTCAGGAAGTCACCTCTGGGAGGACCTTGGGCCTGAAGGCAGGCAGGGAGGGCTGCTTTTCCTCCAGGGCCTCAGAGACCTCACAGGGCCATGTTCTTTTCTTGCAGGCTCTTCATTGGAGATGGGAAAACCCGCCTCATCCTAAAGAGCCGATGAAGCCAAGCTAGTGAAGTTCCTGCTGCCCTGGCCGCCTCAGCTGCTGGCGCTGGGCTGAGGACTGGATAGCTTTGGTTTTGCTGGCGAGGCAGAAGCCCAGAGGAGCGACTGGCATGGTTCTTTGGATTTGGGTCTGGCTCTTTGGGGTCATAGGCTGCTGTTGAGTCCAAGGAGGCTCTGGGTCTTGAAGCCTCAGCCTAGGGACACATTGCCAGAATACCCAGAGAGAGCTGGAAACAGCAGGGTAGAGGAGGCTTCCTTGAGAGAGAAGCACGCCGGAGCCGCAGACAGCTGGGGGAGAGGGCTGGACTCTCCTACCCCCATCCTGCCTTTCTGCTTTCTCAGTGCTGGGGATTCAGCCCCATACCTCGGGCATAGGCATTCCAGATGAGCGCTGCGCCCCGAGTCGTATCCCAGCTCTCAGCATCCCTTTCTTGTCTGCCTGTTTCTTGATTCCTGTTGTAGCCTGACTACCGCACTGCTTCCCAAGCCACCTACAATAAACAATCTCGCATTCCTCCCAGCTGCCCCCTGGCCTGCCTTAGGGGCGATGGGGAGATGGCACCACTAGAGAGGATCTAGCAGTCTGAGGTGGGCCTTGCCCATGCAGCGCCCCGGAAAGCCAGAGAGCCAGCTGCCAGCACAGGTTCTGAAAGCTGGTCTCACTTAGCCAGGCCATCCTAGAGCACAGCTCAGAGCTCAGAATCCACTTGGACACGCATCAGTCACCTGTTGGTGACAGGGAGCAACTCCAGCTTGGGGAGCGGGAGGGGCAGCTGCAAGAGTTTCCCAAGGAAGAATATCCTGAGCAAGAGGTGGAGCGCAGCTGTGGACGGAGACTGGAGATGAGAGAACGAGTGAGAAGAGATGAGGGCTGATGTGGAATGGTGCAGCTTCTGAGGGGAGCATCCACCTTTCCTGTAAGATCTATGTAGGTTGTTTATGGAGGAGGGTCTCCATGCCCGCACAAATAGGGGGCAGGGAAAAATCATTCTCGACCACACACACACACACACACACAC
>PVKA01056050.1:0-10052 GCA_004027165.1 Ctenomys sociabilis
ATTTGCTGACCTTTGAGCTAAAATCTACAGTCCCCCTCTTTTTTTTTTTTTTTTTTCAGAACCAGGAATTGAACTCAGGCCCCTTGCACTTGCCAGGGAAGTGCTTATTCTACTGAGCCATCTCCCCAGCCCCCAGTCCCCCTCTTTGACTTTTTCTTTTTGAGATGGGCTCTTGCTATGTTGCCCAGGCATGACTTGAATACCTGCACTCTAGCAATTCTGCTTCAGCCTCCTGAGTAGCTGGAACTATAGGCTGGTGCCACCACACCTGGCTACAGACTACTACTACAGACACGATCCTTGTAGCCACTTCCTGTGGCAGAGATTCTTACAGTTCTCCAGGCCAGGGCTGCCACTGCAGATCTGTATTGGCATGCCCACAGCAACATCATCGTCCCTGTTTTACAGATGAGCAGACTGAAGTTCAGAGAGGCTAAGGCACTTAGCCAGGGTTGCACAGCAGTATACAGGGCTGGGCTGGGTTTGGAATCCAAGCGTGAGGAATGCCACAGCCCAGGTCCTGGCCCAGCGGCCTCATGGGCATCCCTACCCCATCTCCCTCCAGGGTTCGAGTTCTTTGAGGCCAGCGCCAAGGAGAACATCAACGTGAAGCAGGTGTTTGAGCGGCTGGTGGACATCATCTGTGAGAAGATGAACGAGTCCTTGGAGCCCAGCGCCAGCCCCGGCAGCAACGGGAAAGGCCCAGTGCTAGGAGAGCCTGCGCCACCCCAGCCCAGCAGCTGTAGCTGTTAGGGGGACCCTTGGCCTTCGCCTGCCTCATCTCCTCCTCAGGGACTGTTACCCAGTCATGAGCCACAAGGGCTGTTCCCAAGCTCAGGGCCCCTTCTTCTCTCCTGTCTACTACTCCCCTCCCTGGCATGGCTCACTCCTTTTCTATGTCACCACCATGCTCAACCCCAGAGGCTCAGCTCAGCATTGCAGGCAGCAACCTGAGGACACAAGCTTGCTGCTGTCCAAGGCCTTTCAACAGGGTGACCGCTGGCAGCACATCCCACCATACCTGAGGAAGAAACCTTGGTATAGTGCCTTTTATGTTAGAACCATTTTCTGGGGGCACTCTGCACTGGGCATTGCCTGATGTGTAGGAGCCCAGGGAGGGTGTTACGATGCAGATTCTCCCTGGAGAGGTGGAGGCAGCCTCTCTATCTCAGCTCTCCCGCCTTAGCCTTGAGTCTTCCACGTGACCCTTCTAACTGCCAAGGCTCTAAGCTAACATCACAATTCAGGGCCGCACAGACCCCTTCCTCTGGCTGAACACTAAAGCCCATCTTTCTGTTACAGAAGGGATAGGAAGCTGGTGTGGTAGCATATGCCTGTCATTCAACAGGCTAAGGCAGGAAGATTTCTGAGAGTTCAAGACCAGCCTGAACTATATAGGAAGACCTTGTCTCAGAAAAAAAAGGTCAGAAAGTCCAGCTGGCCCTGGCCTCAGAGACTCCAAAAGTGCCTCCCTGCTTCCCTCTGGCACCTAAATTGCTCAAGGCCCTGTAACTGTTTGGGTTGGTCCTGGGTTTAATTCTAGAACTGGCACTTGGCCAACCTAGTGTCTTCCTTCCTTCCTTCCTTCCTTCCTTCCTTCCTTTCTTTCCTTTTCTCTTTTTTGTATTTTAGTACAGCGTCTACAGGGTCTCCCTACATAGATCGGACTCTGATTCTTTTGAGATTACAGGCATGCGCCACCACGCCCGGTCTCAATTCCAGCCTCAGTGTGGGGGGCAGGCAGGGCAGGTGGGGTATTAAACCCATGTTCTCCTTTCTGCCAGGCATCAACCTCAGAGCCCTGAGCCCAGGCCCTCCCATCCAGGCTCCATCTGGCTGATTGTATTTTAAGCAAGGTCTTTCCAAATCTCACATCCTGCTAGAGCAGGAACTTGAGCAACATTCCCACAGCCTGAGCTGCCCCACAAATTTCTTTCCTTTCCTTCCTTCCGTGTGTGGTGCCAGCGATGGAACCCACGGCCTCGCCCAGTCCTCCTACCCCTGAGCTGAATCCTCAGCTCCTCTTTAATTGTGACACAAGGTCATGCCAAGTTTTCAGGCTGGCTTCAAGCTTACAATCTTCCGGCCTCAGCTTCCCAAGTGGCTGGAACTCCGGGCGAGCGCCCCCGTGCGGGCTACCTGTGATCTTCCGGGGCGAGGACTTTGCTTTCTCCAAGTTAAAGCTCCCGCATTTGTTCCCAGCGCCCTGGCGTGTATGGGCCCAGGGATGTGACGTGCGTATGTGGAGAAGATCCTTCTGAGGGGCTGCACGGCTTGCTTTACCACTTGCACTTTGTGGACACAGCCTCGGGGTGCCTGTGGGGGACGGCCTGGCATCCGTGTCGAGGAGTCCCCAAACCTGGAACCTAGCTGCTGGGGACCCTCATCCACTTCTGGTAGACCTCTGCACCTCAACACCAACTGGAACCCCGGAATGGGACCAGCACTGTGTGGATGGCCGGAGGAGAGAACTTGCATCCTCAGCTTCCCAATTCCATGTCAGGAGTGTCATCAATTCCCCAAGTTCTTGTCAGCGAGATAGCTCAGCGGTCTAAAGTATCTGTTGACACAAGCTTAGGCAAACCGCAGGGACCAAGGTTCGAACCCCGGCGCCATATGCCACGCTAAGCCCCACCCCAAGGCAGGCTGAGCTGGCAAAAAAAAAAAAAAAAAAGGAAGTTGTCAACAATTCAGCTTCAGGTAGCAGCAGAGAGATTTGCTTTGGGGTTCTCTCCAAGACTGAAAATAATGTGCGAAAACCACTTTTTGTGGATTTCTTCCAAAAATAAAGCAGGTTTTCCATGTTTAGAGAGTAAAGCAGAGAGGCTTCACTCATGGTCACTGGGAACTTAGTGGGTGTCCTTGGAGATCAAGGGGCCGCGGGGACATCTATCTGCTGAGTTCACAGACCACCAGGCGGGTCGTGGGAAAAGCACTTCCGAGCTGGGTCTGCGCCTGCGCCCTAGCGCCGCTCCCAGCCGCAGAGCGCGCGTGCGCAGTGCGGTGGGAAAGCCCGCCCAGGCGGCTGGCGGCGTGGCGTTCCCTTTACCCTGTTCTTCCTCCTTCCCTCTGTCCTCCCTCCTTCGTTTCTCTCCTCCCCGCCTGTCTCTCTTTCTTCTCCCAGGTCCATTTCTTCAGGGTCTTGAATGAAGTGCCGATTCTGCTGCTTAAGGTCCCCTTCCCCCACTCTGGGACGCGACGCCGACCGCCCATGGCCCTCTTCTCCTCGCTGAGGTTCTCAGCACAAGCGATTCTTGATGTCCAGTTGGGGAAAGGGGGCCTCTTCTCCACATAAGAAAAAATAAAGCAGTTACGGCACAGTGCAACTGTTCTTTTTATTTCCTGTAGGAAAAGGCGGCGTCCAGGAAAAGGGTGTGGGGAAAGCCCAAGGTCACCCCAATCTGTACCTGGGCTCTGCATCTAACCTGTCGCCTACTCTGGAGGCTGAGGCAGGAGGATCGAGGGTTTGGGCAGCCTGGGCAACCTAGCGAGACTCTCTCAAAATAACCTTGAGAGGGCCGGGGTGGGGCCTCAGCAGCAGAGCGCTTGCCTGGCGTCGGAGAGCTTGGTTTAATCCCAGGCACCGCAAAGAAAAAAAATTCAGCCTTATGGGAGGCAGGAAGGGCGACGAGTGGCGTCACTCCAAATCATCCGGGTAAGAAGGTCTGTCCCAACAGCAGCCGCAGGCGCCAGTGGACCGGATTCACAGCTAGCCGCTCCCCGCACAGGGCACTGGGAGTGGCCCGGGCTCCGCCCTGCTGTCCCCTTCCTCGCCATCTCGCCACGTTCCACCACACCATCCTGTTCCCTGTTGGGTGAGATCTCGGGCCTGGGCCGCAGGGCCTTTGCTGTCGCGTTCCCAGCTGGCCTGTATTCCAGGCGTTCACATTGTTCCCTCCCCTACGCTGTCAGGCCTCAGTGCCAGTTCTCTCTCTCTCATTCTCTCTCTCTCTGAGCTTACTATGCAGTCCAGGTTGACCTTAGACTCACCATGTAGCCCAGGCTGACTTCGAACTTGTGGCAGTTATCCTGCCTCAGTTTCCCCAATGCCTTGCCCATTTCTTCTTCCTTCCTTCTTGTTTCTCTTTCTTCCTTCTTTTATCTTTCTTTCTGTCAAAGATGGGACCCACGGCTCTAGGCATGCTAAGGTCATGCTGTACCACTCAGCTATGATCCAGCCCTTTTATTTATTTATTTATTATTTTATGGCGGAACCAGGGATTGAACTCAAGTCCTTGCGCTTGCCAGGGAAGCACTTATTCCACTGAGCTATTTCCCCACCACCACCCAGCCCTTTTAATTTTTATTTTGAGACAAGGTCTCTCGCTAAGTTGCCTAGGCCATCCTTGAATTTGCAATGCTCCTGCCTCAGCCTCCTAGGTAACAGTTACTCTGTTAAGAGCTACTCCTGGCCAACCTGGAATACATAGCCAGAGTGTTATGGTTTGTGTCTAGTTGTCTCCAACAAAGCCTCATGTAAGTTACGGGGCAGAGGAGGGCACAGGAGGCTGGAGGAGCAAGGAGTGGCTCGATGGGCCAGAGGGGCCCAACTGTTAAACGGGTGAGCCTGTACTTTCCGTTTTGTTTTTTCTTTGTTTGTTTTTGCGGAATCAGGGATCTCCAGCCCCTTTGTTTTGGTTTTTGGTATATATATATATATATATATATATATATATATATATATATATATATATATATCTGGCAGAACCAGGGATTGAACTCAGGCCCTTGCACTTGCCAGTGAAGCACTTATTCCACTGAGCCATCTCCCCGGCCCCACGCCTGTGCTTTCTGAGAGATGTGGAGAGGCCATCCTGGACACTGCAGTGCCCCAGCCTCTCCCCCAGTGTCTTGAAACCTCCAGTAATTGTGAGCTAAATAAACCTGTCCTTCCCTCATTTTGAGTGCCAGGTATTTGTCCCAGCAACGAGAGAAAAGTAACTAATACACAGAGCTTATCTCAAAAAAAAAATATTTACTGGTTTGTTTATTTATTCATTAGTTTAAAAAAGTTTAATTAGTAAGCATCTGGCCTTTGCCCCAGCGGTTCCCACCACAGGGCGCTGAAAGCCCTTGACGGCTGAGGCTAGAAGTCTTCCACTGCACCACTGCAGGACTGCGGATGGGGCCCCTGGAGAGCGCGGAAGGAGCTGGCTGCCGGGAAGATGAGAGGCAGGGCCTTTCATCCCATCCCCCTGGGCGGCAGACACTAGACAGAAAGTTGATCAGTGATGGCCAATGAGTGACGTGTCCAAGTGATGAGATGAGCATGAACGCCTAAATGTCAACAGGCTGGGGGCCTACACCTGTCATCCCAGCACTAGGAGGCCTAGGCAGGAGGGTGGAAAGTTCTAGTCCAGCCTGGGTGATTTGGCATTTGCTTTTTTTTTTTTTTTTTTTTTTTCGGGGGAGGAACCGGGATTGAACTCAGGCTCTTGTGCTTACCAGGCAAGCGCTTCTTTTACTGAGCTATCTTCCTTGTCCCGATTTGGCAATTTAGAAAGACACTCAACATAAAAAGATTTTTTTTTAAGGGCTTAGCTGGAACTCAGTGTGAAGGCCCTGAATTTAAACTTCAGTACCGGCAAACAAGCAAAATACAGCAACAACAAAAAACCCAAAACTCCTACGTGATGGGACTCCAAAGCTTGAGGGTTAGTGAGCTCACCAAGATGCTGGGAGGACAGTGGCCCGGAAAGGACATGGACCCCACAACACCCTAGCTCTCCTCAGGCCTCCCTCACATTTGCTGAGTTGTGTCCTTCATTACCAGCTAGGCATGGTGAGAAAAAGCATGTTGTCACTGCAGAAGCCTTGAGATAGGCCAGCACATTACCGCTGCAGTGAGGGAAGACTACAGGAACCCCACTGCATAGCCAGGGCAGGGGACAGGTGATAGGGTAGGGCGGGTCCCCAAGACCTGAATTCCCCCAATCCTTTGATAATGGTATTTGGAGGTGGGCCTATGGCCTGAGCAGGATTGGATGAAATCATGATGGCTGGGTCCTGCTACTTTATTTTTTTTTAGACACAGGGTCTCGCTATGCAGTTCAGGCTGGCCTTGAGCTCACTTTGTAGCCCCGACTGGCTTCAAACACTAGGCAATCCTCCTGCCTCAGCCTCCTGAGTGCTGCGATTACAGGTGTGTGGGACCATGTCCAGAATGTTCTGCAACTTTTTTTTTTTTCTTCTGGATTTGGGACAGGCTCTTCAGGGTCTCACTACTTAGATCGGACTCATAGTGATTCTCCCATCTTCAGCCTCCGAAGCGCTGGGATTACAGGCATACACCACTGCGCCCCAGTCTCATTCGCAGTCTCAGAGCACCCTGGGGGCGGGGCCGGCATAGTACCCCTGCCGCTGTGCTCTAAAGCTAGCAGACTGGTCCCTGTTCTGCAACTTTTAATGAAGAAAGGGATAGTGACCCTCTAGCAGGCCGGTGCCCAATCCAACCAATCAGGGAGGCTGGTAGGGCGCTTGCCTGGCGGGTTTCCATCTCCTGTGTCTTAGCCACTTCCTGCCCCTGAGAAGAGGCACCTGAGGGCCACAAGCGCAAGGATGAGGCGCGAGGCGCGTGCTCGGGCTGGAGGTTTCTGGCCATAGTCGTCGGCGGCGGGCTCCAAGGCAGGAGCAGGACGGAAGAGGAGGCTGGGAGCAAGGAGGCTTGGTGCCCAGCAGCCAGGAAGCAGGAGAGACGGGGGCAAAAACCGGCCTTCCAGGCTGCATCACGGGGTCCGCGTCCAAGCAGCCTCACCTCCTGAGGCGCAGTCTGCCACAGACGCATCAACGCAGGAATCCACCGGTGGGTTCGGTTCCCCAGGATTCAGGCGCAATCCGCGCAGACTTGAGGGACATTTAGATCTAAGCGCTACCGATGCTTTAGGGTAAGAAACTAATGTAGGGACCTTGAGATGAGAAGGCCCCAGTCAGAGGGAAGGCACAGCCAGACAAGTTGGGGCCCCCTCCGCCTGCCACCGAAACACCCAGGAGGCCGAGGCAGGAGGATGCCAGAAGTGTGAGGCCAGCCTGGGCTCTGTAGTGAGTTGAAGCATACAGGACGACCTGGGCTTAAAATAAATTTTATTATTATTATTATTACTATTATTATTATTATTATTTTTATTTTAGAGAAGGGTCTACAGGGTATTCAGGGTCTCACTGCTAGACTGGACTAGTAGTGATCCTCCTGTTTACAGCCTTCCAAGAGTTGGGATTAGAGGCGAGCGCCACAATGCCCAGTCTCAATTGCCATCTCAGCGCGCCCCAGAGGCAGGGCTGGCACAGCAGCTATTACGCCCATCCTTATAAAATAAATTTTTCTGAGCCAATCAAGAAACTTAGATAACAGTGTAGGTATTAAGTGATGCCAGCAACTGGCATAGATATGCACTTGTCATAGGTGTGATAGTGACATTTTGGCTGTGAATGCAAATGAGTGTATTTTTAGCGATGCATACCAGGTATGAAGGGGAAAACAACATCTTGCAGGATTTAATATCAAATGCCTCACCCCCCTCCACAAATATATATATATGCTCTAGGGAGATGGCCCAGTGGAATAAGTGCTTCCCTGGCAAGCGCAAGGGCCTGAGTTCAATTCCTTGTTCTGAAAAAAAAAAAAAAAAAAGAAATAGTTTGGGAGGGAGGTGACCCATAAATTAGCTTGATCTAACCATTTCACATTTCACATTGTGTGATCATTCCACGTTTCACATGGCAGAACATCCCAGAGTACTTCATTTAGGGTTTGATCACAAAATACCATCAACTTTAAATTTAAAAATGTTTAACCACTACAGTAAAAGACACGCTGCCGTTTTCCTTCCTCACAGTCCTCTCCCTTGCTATGAACACACTATTGTCATTCTGGTGGCTTTCTAAAACAGTTCTCAAAGTCCTCTTTCAAGAATCTATGTAGGGGCCTAAGAGATGGCTCAGTGGAATGAGTGCTTCCCTGGCAAGCACAAGGGCCTGTGTTTGATTCCCGGTTCTGCCAAAAAAAAAAAAGCAGAAGAACCTATGTAGGACCGGCCGGAGAGCTCAGTAGCTAAAGCCGCTGCTTAGGCAGAGCGTAACGGCCAGGATTCCATGCAGCAGGCCATGTCGGCCTCGCCCCCGGGCGCACGTGGGGGGCACTGGGCCTGGTGGCACATGGCTGTAATCCCAGCGCTTGGGAGGCTGAAAACAGGAGGATCACTTCGAGTCCGATCTTCGTAGTGAGACCCTGAACACCCTGTAGACCCTGCGCTAAGTACACAAAGAAGGAATATGTAGGACATACTGGTGCATCCCTGTAATCCCTGCACTCAGAAGGCTGAAGCAGGAGGACTGCCACGAGTTCAGGACCAGCCTGGGCTACATGGTAAACTCAGGTCAAGCTGGCCTACGTAATAAGACCCTGTCTCAAAAAAAAAAAAAATAAAAGGCTGGGGAGATGGCTCAGTAGTATAGGCGCTTGCCTGGCAAGCACAGGGTCCTGAGTTTAATCCCTGGTGCTGCAAAAAAAAAAAAAAAAAAAAAAAAAAAAAAAAAGAGGGGCTGAGGAGATGGCTCAGTGGAATAAGCACTTCCCTGGCAAGTGCAAGGGTCTGAGTTCAAACTCTGGTTCCACCAAAAAGAGAGAGAGAGAGAGAGAGAGAGACAGCTACATAAATTAATCATTCACTGTATTTTTATTTCATTTCACAGATATGTACACTTATGATTTGTTGATTTGGGGGGGCATAGAACTGAGGATTGAATTCAGGCCCTTGTACCTGCCAGGCAAGTGCTTATTCTACTGAGCCATCTTCCCGGCCCCAATTTATTGATTTTTTTTATTTCTTGATTTTAAATAATAATGAAATATTTTATAGACAGAAAAACAGGAGGGTCACAACAGGTACATCAAAACGTTGATGGTGTTGATTCGAGGTGATTTGTCCTTGGGGATTTCTTTTAAATAGTCTTCTGAAGCCGGGCGTGGTGGCGCAGGCCTGTAATCCCAGCACTCGGGAGGCTGAGGCAGGAGGATTGTTGTGAGTTCAAGACCAGCCTTAGCTACAAAGGGAGCTTAAGGCCAGCCTGAACTGCATAGTGAGACCCTGTCTCAAAAAGACAAAAAAAAAAAAAAAAAAAAAAAAAAAACAAGTCTTCTGGCTTCTGTGAACATTCTAGACTTTTCCAGAAAGCCCTTACAAAACAGGAAAGTTGTGAGGGGAGGGAGGACAGGCCATCTGCTATAGTTTGGATGTGGTTAGTATCCAAAGGTTCCTGTGTAGGGACGTCAGTCATTGGACCACCCGTGTTCAGAGGCTGTAGGAAGTTTAAAAGCGACCCAAGTAGGAGGTGCCAGTGTGGGCCACGTGGCCCACAGTGATCTCTGACCCCTGTCTCTCCCACCTTCCCTGCCATTGTGGTGCCATAGCTCATGACGTGTCAGGAGCTCTCACAGAGGGGCTGTGCTGTTTGACTTTCATGGTCCCAAACTGAGCTGAATAAACCTTTCTTTACACATAGCCAAACTCAGGCTTTTCATTACAGTAACAAAAAATGGACTTAAAACACCATTTCACAGGGTGTCGTGGTGCATGCTTGTAATCCTAGCACTCAGGAGGCTGGGGCAGGAGCGTCTTTGTGAGTTTGAGGCCAACCTGGGTTACAAAGTGAGTTTACGGCCAGCCTGAACTACACAGCAAGACCCTGGCTCAAAAAGACAAGAAACAGAAATAAAACACCGTTGCTTAGGTATTTGAGCTACAGCCATTGCTGGCTGGCACCGGAAATAAAATCAAGGAGAGGGGAGTCAGGGTGGGCAGGTGGTTCTTGATTTATTATTGTTATTATTACCAATCCCCCTTCCAGAGAAATAAAAATGAGACCCAATCTCCAGCAGCCAGGAGGGCCCCAATGTCGTCCTTCCAAATCTGCATGTCAGCCCAGCTTGATGAACAGCAGCAAGGTGGCAAGAACCCCTGGCAACTGAAGTGGGAGAGAAAGAACACAGCCATAAGAGCCGAATCAAACCCCACTGCATGCCTGAGTCCTGAGGACATTCCCCAGCGTCCTCTGCC
>PVKA01056051.1:0-10065 GCA_004027165.1 Ctenomys sociabilis
TTTTTTTTTTTTTTTTTTTTTTTTTTTTTTTTTTTTTTTTTTTTTTTTTTTTTTTTTTTTTTTTTTTTTTTTGTCTTTTTGAGACAGGGTCTCACTATGCAGTTCAGGCTGGCCTTAAGCTCACTTTGTAGCTCAGGCTGGTCTCAAACTCACAACAATCCTCCTGCCTCAGCCTCCCCAGTGCTGGGATTACAGGCCTGCGCCACCACGCCCGGCTTGCAATAGTGTCTTTAGTGTATTGTCTTTCTACAACTTTTTCTAACCAGCCATCTATTCCAGTGCACATTCAGCTGTGCAGATATTCATAAAAAGATACATAGAAATACAGATTCAGATATACTGCCATATGGATGTAAGATGATCATTACATACAAGTATAAATAAATGCACAATAATATGTATACAAGCAAAGATACTTCTTGCTAAAAGGTGACATTTGATAAAGTGCCTTCCAAGATTTTATTTTTCTATAATATTGCCCATAAAGACATGTAATCTACAATATGTTGAAATAGCTACATAAAATATTCTAAAATGCAAGGATGATGGTGATGCTGAGTCCACACATATGAGAAACTTGCAAAAAAATTTTATTACTACACTAAACTTAAAGAAACAAAAGAGATCCTATCTAATAACTATTGCAGAATGGTTCAAAAAACTGAGTAATATTGAGTATCAAAATATCAAAAAAAGAAAAATAAGAAAAAGAGAATTCATTTGTTCTTATATTCAGAAAATAAGAAACCCAACACATTGAAAAATTTGGAGGCTCAGAGATAGGAGTAGGAGAGACAATAGAATAAGGGAAAGACAAAAATGGTTTGACCTTAACTTTTACATTGTAACTAGAGAAAATAATGTTCTGAAAAACTTGATATTATGTATTTATCACTAATAGAACTGAAATTGACAAGCAAAATGTAATTTAAACTGACAATGACAGCATAAAATGGGGTCAATCCAGAATTATGCAAAAAATAAAGTTGTACTAAATGGCTTTACTTCAAGTATTTTCCCATTTTTAATCATGACATTACTATTATTAAGTTATGCTTTGTTCTTTTTTGTGACATATGGAGATGTTATTATCTGACAAACTGCCAATAACTACTGCTAATGTCAATAACCATCTAGCTCATTATATACACAAAATTGAAAATAACAGACATTTCAGCACCAAAAAGTTTAATATTTTCATAACGTTCTGCTACAAACATCCCTCCTAGTTACACATATTATACATGTACATTAAAATAGGGAAATATGAAAAAAAATAGCATAGCAAACAGAAGCATATAGCCTTGATGGACTTTTGCAAATGAGATGATACATTAATGTGCATTTCATTTTCTACAGAAACTGTTACAAAATTCTTTTCACAAATAATTTTCCAACCTTATCTGTAGTTCAAACTAGAATCACCAATTAAAAAGTAAGATTTTTTTTTGTAATTTAGGACGGGGTCTACTGGGTCTACAGGATCTACAGGATCTCACTATGTAGTTCAGACTCACAGTGATTCTCCTGTTTTCTGCCTCCCAAGCACTGGGATTACGGATGCATGCCACCATGCCCAGTCTAAATTGCTGCCTAAGTGCATCCCAGGGGTGGACAAAGCATGGCAGGCCAGGAATCGAACCCTAAATGTAAGAAACATTGTTAAGGAAATCTTTATCATTTAAAAAGGTACTAATATGCATTTTAATCTATAATTGTTTAAGAAAATAAGTAAAATGTACTTATTGCCTGAAGTACTACGAACTAATAATAATTATTTGCTACTAGAATAACTTAGATATTTCTACTTGACAAAGAAGACATGTTTATATTCATTATTTGATAGCAGTGACATGAATGATGATTTAATTGAACAAACATGATTATGAGCTGAATCAAAATTCAACTTCATGTTTGGTCATAATACCTTAATATTATGTGTGCAGATATTTCCTGGTTTGGAAGATGCATTTCAGAGCAAAGTCCATGACTTTCCTTATTCTTCTAACATAACAAAAGTTGATACATTACTTTGACTCACCCAGAGTTCAATTCAATAATCAATGTGTCTGGTTTGTTACAATGATTAAAATATTCAAAATTAAGTTTATGGTATACCTTAGCTGCTTTTTGCTCATTGCTGAGACAAAATACCTACTACCCACAGTTAAGGATGGACAAGTTTATTCAGCTCACAGTTGGTGGAGGTTTCAGTCTGTGATCTGTTGGCTGCAGAGCAGGGTGGCATGGTGAAGGGCAACAGCTTGAGATCGCAGAAAACGCAAAAGCAGCAAGAGCCAAGGGGAAGAGCAAGCCTCTTTTCCTCCCTTATGTTGTGTGCAGACAACCGCACCCCCCCCCCCCCCCCGCCTGGATGGGTGCAGTACTCACACCATCTCCAAGCTCCTGACCTGCTCAGGCTCAGATATTTACAAAGTGAGAACCCTAACTCCCTGCTGAGTCAATTAGTCAAACTTCTAAACTTCTCAGCGTGACACAATGAACAGCATCCTCCAGTGGTCAGAGTGCATCCTCTACATTCTAGGGTGTGCAATTGCTGAGTTGTTTGGTTAAGCTTCTAGATTTCTCAGATGAACACAACGTACCTCTCCTCTCCCACTCATGTCTGATGAGGATTGTTCAGTACTGGAATGCAGAGACGAGTTGGTTGCATTTACTTGTTTCTTTCTCTTTGCATTTTGTGCCTTCCCCATTTATTTCATTTAAAAGAGACAAGAGACAGAAAGAAAGCAACGTTTCTTACTTTACATTGATGGCTGTGAGGTGAAATAAGCTCATCTTGCTCTTGGTTAATGTTCAAAGCAGTCTCGTTTTTCTGGAACAACTCAGTCCCAGTGCATGAGAATGGACTTCAAAGTGCTGTGAGATTGAAGACAAAGAGGAAAATAGATCTATGACTGCACAAAGAACAATTTGTCAGTGACTTAGTGTTCTGAATAGCAATTTCAGGAACTGGGTCCTTGCAATTTGGGTCAGAAAAGAGTTTATCAGTTAAGATGAGGTGACTTCATCCTAACCAGGATGTATGTGACTTAGCTTAAACTAACAGTAATTCAGACATATTCCAAGGGCCAGGGTCTAGGTAAAGTTCCACATATCTGTTTGCTGGATGCTCCATTTCCCTATTTATGGCTTCATAGGAACCTATACAGGAAAACTTGATGAGGCTTACTCTGGGGCAATGATAGCCTTTACGACTCTAGACAACTACAGTCATGCCAAGCTGAATCTAGACACTTGTAGAACAATATTTCAGTTACTGTTTTATTTCTTATTTACTGGAGCCTTTTCTTATCCAGGTCTCTCGATACAAATAACTGCAAATATTGCCTCCTTTATCAGTCCCTAAGTACCTGTATATTCAGTTTTTTAAAGATTTTGCAGTCCCTCCAGGCATATTCATTTTAATATGATCTAAATTAAGCCCCATGCTTCTTCTCTACCTAACTACTTTCAAGGAAGCATGCATTCCTTCTCTTTAAGAGCAACTCGATCCATGGAGTTGAAGGATGGTAGTACAGGCCTGTAATCTCAGCACTCAGGAGGCTGAAGCATAAGGATTACCATGAGTTCAAGGCCAACCTGAGCTACATAGAAAGAGCCTATCCCAAAAGACAAATTAAAAAAAATCAGCTCAGCAACCAGGCTTCTCGTCCCTTATAAGACATAAAAAATAAACCCTAATTGCGATTTAAGGGAAAATAATAGAGAAGTAGTACTCATAAAGATAAAAGCTAGGAACTATGCAAAATTGTCAAATGGTAGCAAAACCAGGGTAAAGAAGTGTATTTGAACACAAAGGGTTAATACTCATTAATAAGAAGTACATGAGTTTTTCATTTTACTTCATCACCATCTTAAATAATTGTTTCCTTTATTGTGGAAAGAGTCGTAAAAAATCATTTAATCCTCTGGCATTACAAGTAAGATAGAAATGTGTCCACAGTCATGGCTGCTTGGAATAAAAGTCTGTTTTTTATCTCCTTTTCATAGCATCTCATTTCATCCTTAAGCTACTGGGCAAACCTCAGTGATCTCTGAATTGCCAATGCTTATCTTAGTTCCTCTACAAAAATTATCACTCTTTATTACTATCTCTTCCCTGATATATTTTTTTTCTCACTCAGTTTCCACAAATACTATTCTCTCCAGGTTATTCTTCAATATTTTTTTCATCGGTCCTACAGACATCTCCTGCACCCTACTCATAAATAGGACTTGACTATCTTATTCATGCATGTAACATGCACATTGAGCATTCAAGATGAGCAAAATAATGTATTATATCTTAACTTAGGAAAATAAATTCAAGCATTTGTGATCAAAACATGCTTTTATCTGCCTATTCAAATCCAATTTTGTAAAATATATCAAGTTCCTTTGTTACGTGGAATCACACATTCTTTTAATCTCACTAGTTCAAGCTTTGAACTCAGAATATTTCAGAGGTTCAGATCCTTACGTTTCCTTAAATATTGCATGAACAATCAATAAAAATTATCAACAGACAAAATAATGCATCAAAATATTAAAATTGCAATAATTATAAGTGTTAGATTTTTAGGCAATATAATAGCATATATACATATATTTCTTAGAATTTATACATAACTTTAGCATATACCCACAAAAATCAAGGTCTAGCATTATGCATATAGTATAAAATTTGAGTCTAAGTGGAAGCAATATTTTATGTGTGTTTGCTCCATTCAGCTCTATAAATATATTACTGCCTAGGGAAATTAAATAATTTTACACTTTCACCAATTTTGACAGCATGTTATTTTTATTACATTTTCTTTTCAGATTCACATCTCTATTTTTCTTGATGATCTACTTACCATAATTCCATATGCTTTATGTAATAAAAATATTAATAATACTGAAGTCATGTATATATAGTAAAGAACACAATAGTAATGAAATCTCTCATTCTATTTAATAATAAATGTTAAAGCCGGGCGTGGTGGCGCATGCTTGTAGTCCCAGCACTCGGGAGGCTGAGGCAGGAGGATTGTTGTGAGTTCGAGACCAGCCTGAGCTACAAAGTGAGCTTAAGGCCAGCCTGAACTGCATAGTGAGACCCTGCCTCAAAAAGACAAAAAAAAATAAAAAATAAAAAATAAAAAAAAATAAATGTTAAGAGTAAAATGTATGAATTGAGAATATTTTGTAGTAGACAATAGAAATCAACACATTTTCTTTATTCACAAGGTATTGTTAATCTGGTAACTGTAATTTCAAACCACAGATAAAGGAATAAAATTAATACATTTAAATATCAGAGTTAGCACATATTCTACAATATAGTGGTAAACAGTTGCATAATCTCAGATCCTGCACTTAAGATCTTTACATGTATAACAGAAAACACATATTATAAAATAATTCCCAACAAATATTCTGGTCTTTGGAGTTTCCATGGCAAGACTGGTGGCTTAAAGGGCCTTGTGAGCAAAGAAAGATTAAGATGGTTGTTATGTTTTTCTATCAACAGGTTAACCTTTTTTGCACTGTATTTAAGATGTATAAATGGAGAATATATTTTGAACTCTCTAACACAATAGTTTTTAAAAACTTCTATTTTATCATGTCATAAAATCATTTGATCCTGCTTGTCTGTTGTCTTTTGTCATCTTAAGAAAACATGATACTGAGTTGTCTACTTACAATCTAGGTAAATATGGAAAAATTGACCAAACTGAGGCAGGAGGATCACAAGTTCAAGTCCCACCTGAGTATCTTAGGGAGATCTTGTTTCAAAAAGAAAAAAAGAAGGCTTGGAATGTAGTTTATAATTGGATTGGTTTTCAAACCCTTGCACCAAAATAATAATAATAATTAATAATAATAAAACCATACTTTTCTCTGTAAAATTGACATTATATTTGCTTTATAAATGCATTTACTCTTCTTTTGAGTCTCTGAAGAACGAAGACATCAAATTCTTAGAGCTGTTCCCTTCAAGATGACTTGAAGAAGTGAACACTCTCTTACCCAGTTTCTAAAATCATATTGTGATAGAAGCTCACTTTTTCTCAGAAATATATGAAAGCCTCTACCTATTTCAGCAACTAGAAAACAAGAGATTATCATAAATCTTAATGATATCATTCATTTCATTTTATAAATATTCTTGCAGTTTGATCCTGAAGGGAACAAGATATAACTACATTCTGGTAATGGGAATAAAACTAATCAGTGATACCACAGAGAAACCAAAATGATCATAACTTCAGAATTATAGAAATATTTAACAAAGTTAAACTTATAAAGTCAAATAGCATTACAAAAATGATATTGATTACCTCATCTTTATTACACTATCAAAACTATAATTAACCTTGTTTTTGCCAGTAGTCACAAATGTCTGAGGCATTCATTTGGTTTATAAAGGTGGATTCACTTATTTATGGAAATGACAAGGTAAAAAATCATAGATAATGTAATTTTGACTTTAAAGTCAGTATTTTCTGATATTAGAAAACTGTATCTGCGAAGTAAATTATCAACTCAGTTTTGAAGGCAGCAAGCTTTACACACATCACAGAACATTCCCTTCTTTGATCCCATGCATATGATTTTTTCTGACAAAATCACAAAACAGGTTGCAAGATACATTTTTATTTATATTAGTAAAAGTCTTTATGTCATTTTTCTATTATATCATTAATGAGTCTATTACTCAAAGCATTTTTAAAATGAGCTTGAATGTACCAAACACTGAACAAAGAGAGGGAAATGTGAGTCTTCCTTCATAAACACTTAAAGGTTCAGGGTGCATGATATCCTTAGTGGAAGTTTCATTAGACTACATTCTATGGAGGGAAGGAAGTAGAGACACAGGAAGGGAAGGAAGAAGGGAAAAGGTGGAAAGAGATAAGTCCCAGAAATAAAGAATAGAATTCCTGTCACAAAATTTGGAAAAGAAAACAAAAAAAATATGACTCACAGATTCTAGAAATGGGAAACAGGGCGCTATAGAAACTTCTTTCATGAATTTCTTAATTTAAAGAATATCTCAATACCTGAAATTTAATTTAAATAACTGTATCTCAAAGATAATTATTTATAGATAAATCCAGAGCTATCTGGTAGACAGCATAGCATTTAAATTTCAGAAGCACCCTTACTTAATCTTTTGACACCAGTCTCTACTCATTCTTCCAAACTAGTAATAAAACTGATATAGGAAAAAGAAATGAAAGAAGAGAAGCTAGATAGGTAAGAGAGTGGAGAGGAAGGGGGGGGGGAGAGAGAGAGAAAAACAGACAGAGAGAAAGAGACAGACAGAGAGAGAGAGACAGAAAGAGACAGAGGCAGAGAGACAGAGACAGAGAGACAGAGACAGAGATGGACAGATTTAAACACCAAGATTTCTTTAGAAGGAAGAGGGAGGAATTTGTGAGAAGACAGGGGAAAAAACAGTAAAGAACAAGAGAAAGCAGCAATTCTTCACATGGGAATGAGGAACAGAGGGACATCATTTTGGCTCACACTTTATGATTCAAAATTCAACAGAACACATAGAGGATTTAATCTGGCTTATATCTGTGGTTAAGTTGCATAAAGATCTTTGCTTTGGGGACTCTAACTAGGTCTTGATTACAGGTTTGACTTATGAAAACCAAATCCCATACAGAGATTGGGAATTCTCAGTTCATGTCCAGAGCGCTATTTTTGATTTATTTTAAAAATTTTGAAAATATTTTACTTATTTGGTACAGGGTCTCACTGTGCAGCTTGAATTTGTAATAATTCCTCTGTCTCAGTCTCCCTAGCAGTGGGATTACAGGAGTGTGCCACCATTCCCAGTTTTGGTGGCCAGCAAGGTGCATCTGGGTTTCAGGGACTGACGAGGCATTCTTTGCTGGGGACTGAACCCAGCTGCTTGTGCTTGCCAGGCAGGTACTTAGACCACAATACAACTTCCCCTATCCCCACAGTGCTAGTTATATCAGGAAATTATTAATGAGTACCTGAGATATAATGTTGGGCAATAAAGGAAAGAATGAAACCAAGAAGAAAGGAATGGAGGGAGGGAGGCTAGCAGAGAATCTGTGTCTTGTTTTAAAGCTAAAGTAATATATATATATATATATATATATATATATATATATATATATATATATATATAATTTATTCAGTGTTTAGAATTTTCTGTTGATGAACCTGAAAATAAATGATAAAGAGGGGTGTGGTGAGTCTGAGGGTGAGCCTTTGGCTTCCAGGCCCCAAAATATCCGGAGACCCCCCCACAAGCCTGCTGAACAAGTGGAATTTCTCCGACTCTCTGCATCCCAGTTTGGTGAGTGTGTGGTGAGATGGAGGGAGAGCCTTTGGCTTCTCCCTGTGCGCACTGCAATATCTGGAGGCCCCGCCCCCAAGGCCGCTGACCAAGTGAGAATTCATCCAACTCTTCCAGCACCTGATCTATGCAAATATGGTTTGGTGAGTGTGTGGAGAGACTTTGGGTTCTCCTTGAGCATTCTGCATCATCCAGAGCCTCAGTCCCAAGATATAACAGCCAGAGACCTGGCTGAGATAACCCAGACAGACCTGCCTGGCAATTCCCCAGAGCCCCTGCCCCCAAGCCCGCCAGAAGAGCAAGAACTTCTGTGACTCTCTCGGCATTGCTTTCACCTCTGCACAGTCTGGTGAGTGCGAGGGAGAGCTTCTGCCCTCCCCTGTGCTCACCAGAATAGGGACCCAACAGAGGGGAACCACAGGCTCACAGTTGTACCAGAATAACTGCAGCAAAAAAGAACTGAACATAACAGCTAGATCCAAGTCAGGCATAACTGGATAATCTCAAATTTAATAGACTGGCACCCGAGTCTCATTATGTGCTAAGGTTATAACTGCACCAAAGCTCTACAACAAAGGTCAGAGGTCAGTGCTTTACAAAATGATGAAGACAAGGAGGAAAATGCAATCTCAGGCCTCAAGTCTACCAATAAGTGTGGAGAACACTTAGAGGAAATGAAAGAATTAACAGAGACAGAAGCAAAAGAAAAACAGCAGAAAGTATAGAGGAACTCAGACCAGAATTAGCACCCAAATAAAAAAAGAAATACTTGAATACATAGCATCAGAAGTAATGAATCAAATCTAGAAACATATGAGGGAAACCCAATGCCCATCCAGAACAAGTGCAGAGAACATTATTCCAGCTGAAACGTATGCATTAGCAGAGTCGGAAGCAAAGAAACAGCAGCAGAAAGGTATTAAGGAAATCAAAGCAGATATAATTTCTGAAATCAAAAAAGAACTCTTTGAAATCATAGCATCTGAAGTAGAGAATGAATTCCAGAAATATATAGAGGAAAGCCAATTTGGAAGAAACTCTGCAGCAAAAGAATTAATAACTACCTCTAAAGAAGACACTGATGAAAAAATAGAGATGAGAAATATGACGGATTTCTATAATGAGCAATACAGAAAAGATATATAACGCTGAAGCAGAGTCAAAGAGATGTAGAAGAACTAAAAATATCAATTACGAGTCTACAAAACCACTTGAGTAAAAGCAAAGACAGAGTTTCAGATCTTGAGGATGCTGGTGCAGATAGTGAAAAGGTGGGAAAGGATCTCTTAAAAACAATGAGAATGCAGGAAAAAATGATCCATCACCTGCAAGATGATGCTAGGATGAACAATGTGAGATTAATTGGCATAAATGAGAATGAAGGAGTCAATACAAATGATATAAAAAGAATATGGGCAGAAATAATAGCAGAAAACTTCCCAAATATAAGGAAACAATCCAACATTCAGGTACCCGAAGTACACAGAATACCAAATACCTTCAACCAAATAAAAACACACTGAGAGCCGGGCGTGGTGGCGTATGCCTGTAATCCCAGCACTAGGGAGGCTGAGGCAGGAGGATTGTTGTGAGTTCGAGACCAGCCTGAGCTACAAAGTGAGCTTAAGGCCAGCCTGAACTGCACAGTGAGACCCTGTCTCAAAAAAAGACAAAAAAAAAAAAAAAAAAAAAAAAAAAAAAAAAAAAAAAAAAAAAAAAAAAAAAAAAAAAAAAAA
>PVKA01056052.1:0-10064 GCA_004027165.1 Ctenomys sociabilis
CACGGGAGGTGACGGGCAGCTTAATCCCTGGGAAATGTATCTCAGGCACGACGGGCCTGAGGTTCTACACTCACTGACCTTTGATGCCCAGAGAATCGGGGAAATTCCCACTCAATCAGTGGGCTTTAGGTCAGGGGATCCGGGGAGGTGTTGGTGAGTGGGTCCTGAGGTTTCAGGCCAGTCACTGGCTTGGAGGGGTCGGGGACAGGGATCCGCGAAGCGCGTGTGGGAGGAAGCCAAAGGCTCTCCCTCAGACTCACCACCCTCTCACTGATCTGGGAAGCCTGGTGTGTCCTCTAAATTCGCTCTCGCTGGGAGAGCTTGGTGCGGGATCCAGGAGGCCACTGGAGTCAGCCACTGTTTCAGGCTGGTCTCTGGGGCTGGGCAGGTGCGGGCGGGATGGAGCAGGATGGTGGAGTTGGTCGCGCTGTCTCTGGCCGTTCTCAAGGGCTGGGCGGGGGCGGGCGGGATGGAGCAGCACAAATTTTTTAATTGTGCTATTTTGGCTGAATTAATGTCATGAATCAACTGAAAAATATTTACGTTTCATAATTGTTTTGAGTTTGAGTTTGGGGAAGACTCAGAAGCCACAGAATACCAGATCTGGTGAATAAAGAAGATGAGGATACACGATATTTTCATAAGCCAGCTTTTTTTTCCTGGGATGGCACTCAGCAGAAACATTGACCAGATCTTTCTCATTCTCATAAAGATACTCACAAAGGAGGACTTCCAGAAAAGCTTCAGAGAATGACAAAAATGGTAAGGGAATTGTATTTGAAGTAAGCAGGTTTTTTTAGTGAAATTAGCAATGCACCTTCTACAACTATAAGTTAAGCATTCACCATACTTTTTGTTTGGGCCTTGCATTAAAGCACATTGGTTCTACCTCTGCAAAGAAAGGGAAAAGGCCCTGAGTCTCAGTGTTTACTAATTCTGTACTACCTCATTGAACACCAAATCAATGAATATGGACTTGGAGGACATCAGTTATTTACTGCAACACCTTGGGCCATCCATCTCTCCAACTTTAAAGTACATTTTCTCTGGCATGGATTTCCTCCCTCATTCTCTCAAGTGGTATGGATGATCAGAATTAATCTTAAAGAACACATATCTGTGGAAGGACTGGAGCTATCCCTCCTTACTTGCCATGCCTGTCACTGGCCACCTACTGTTTCTCAGGCTTTATGTTGCCAAGTAGATCAAATCCCATAACTTAAATAGAAAAAAAAAAAAAAAAAAACAAGTTCATACACTTCTGTTCCATTGTGGAGGTGTGGAGCGTACATTAGACTCTGGAAATTCTTCCAGAGAGATGCACTAGTATATCTCATATGAGATACAGACCTGATCATAGCCTTTGCCATCCTTCAATGTGAACATCTGAAATATGTCTCTCCTCTCTATGCAATCAGTTATAATTCTCAAAACAGTATATTGACCCTCCATAAATAGAATGGGTGTGCAAAGTAGATGGAAAAATTTACAGATGACTAGGTAGGTAAAGGTAAGTAAGTAGGGAGGGAGGGAAGGAGGGAGGGAGAGAGGTAGTAGGTAGATAGATGGATGGATGGATAGATAGATAGATAGATAGATAGATAGATAGATAGATAGATAGACAGATAGATAGAATAGACAGACAATATACAAATTATTTTCTTGCCACTATAAACTCCCTCATGATTTTATTTTAAATGCCCTCTTTGCTCTTCCAGAAAAAGTCCCAGTCATATATCAAACTGTAAACTGAACCGCTTTGGCTTTCTGTACCAGAGTTTGTCCCTATCAATAGGAATTACAATACTGCATATTTTACTGTGTCCCAAAGGACAGTATGCTTTTTTCATTGTTATACTCTGGGCTTAGCACACTATGTGACTGGCAGATGGGCACAAGCCACAGGAGGTGAGGTTATTTCAAGTTCCTATTTTGTTATGCTTTTTCTATTAGCAGCCAGGGAAAGAAGCAACAGATGAAACTAAAGAGGCCCTGTTTTCTTCCAGCTTACCATTACTGACAGCTACATAATTATTAATAAGTGCCATTCAGATATAAGACCATCTGCCATGGAATATTAAGTGATGCACGTCACTACTCTGAAGAGCTTAATTGCTCTTCAGGTCTGTGCAGCCCTCTTTTGCAATGACCTGCTCTGTTTCTTTCAAACTCCTAGAGTGTCTGATAAAAGTATCAGAGGAAAGAAATGCTCTCTCACACAGCAGTGGAGCAACATATTCTTCATTTGCCAAAGTGCATTTTATCTATGTGTGCTTTTTGAGAGACCAGATTTTATTGCGGCAAGAGCTATAGTAGCTCTACAGCATCATAGGTATATATGCTCGTGGAATCACATTCACTTGTGTACACAATCACATGTGCATATGCACAGTCCCAAAAACATCCCTCACAAGTACTCACATCTGTGTACATTCATGCAGAGATGTATACATCCATATTCTCACACACATACAGAGACACATGAAGACACACAGGTACATATTCACAGGTTCACATGCATGTACTCTCAAATTTGCACACTTGTACATAAAGATATACAAGCACATTCTTTTTTCCTCTTTATTATTATTATTTTTATTGAAGAACAAATAGCAATGAGACAGTTTCAAGACAAATTAACAGGACAGATTCAATAAATTAATACATTGCAAAATGTTTTCATAATGTTTTGCTGTTGTACAAGGTGAATACATGATATTTCACTTAGAGACACTACTACAGCAGATGTCTCTTATCAGTGAATGAAGAGAGTATAGCTATATACTTATATTTTTATAGCTGAATTTTATCACAGATTCAATAATTAATACTTCCTGCCTTGTTATTTTCCTAGTGGTTTCCATAGTACTAGAAGCCAACATAATATTTTGTCCAACCACTATTAGGGCAAATCTTTCCTCTCACAGAATTTTGCAGAAGCATGGCATATTTTTCCTAACTGTACTGTTTATACACAAACATCCTGATTCTTCCTTTATATATCTTTTTTTCCTCTGGACCTATCAAAGATGGGCACTCCACTGTCATTAAACCCATTTAGGTGCCTGAATTCGGTGACACAATCCAACACAGTCCAGCATTCCACAATAATAATGAGTTATCTGAAGTTGTTGACTATAGCCATTTATAGCTCAACTTATTATTATGGCCCCACTTTATATACCTCATTTTTATACCTTTCTGCTGGATGGTTAAGACCGAGATAGATCAAGACCTATATACCAAAAGATGTAGCTTTTGTTTCTGATAAGGTCAGTGAAGTCCCCTCAGGGTTTATCTTGTAATCCTGTACCTTACTCTGTAGATCCTTTGTCTGTGTCATCCATGTGGATGAGTCAAGCCAATGCTTGACTGGTTTGCTCTCTATGAGAGACTGAGAGAAAGTTTTCTCTCCATGTGACTCTCCCCAGGCACACTATACATCATCCATCTCTTTCCTCTGTGGCTCCATAATCTCCTTGATCAGAAAATTTGGGAGCACAAATGAGTTGCATGATGTTGCAGTACAGGTTCTTGTATGCTCTGAGTTTTCACTGACCTTGAAAGGCTAGGGCCAAAATGTTGGCTGGCCTTGTGGCCTCTTCTATTTCTCCAGTTTTGATCTGTGAACTTAGGTTGTAAACCATCCAGAAGAAAAGCTAATTAGTACCCTGCAGCATATGCCATTCAGTTTGCCCTAACTATCTGACTCAATTGTTTTTAGTTGTTGTTGTACGTTTCTATTTGTATTTCTTCTTTTGAGTTCTTATACTAGGGAGACGATACAATATTTGCACCAAACACATTCTTTTTCATGTACGTACATCTATACTTGCACACATATTTTCATAAATGCTCACACAATTATAGGCTCTCACAATCACACTTATATGTACATAAATGCATACATTCTTAGAACCAAGATATCTACATATAACACAAACGTACACTCATACATTTATACATGTGCACAAACACAAGAGAACAACTTGCTGTTGCAACTTTTAAGAAGTGAATTTCTTTCTCTGGACAGTGTGTTCAAGCAGCATTAAGTCACTCAGATAATGGAAAGTGATGGGCGCCTTAATCTAGGAAGGCAACTTACAGTGTGTCTGATAACTTTGCTGCGGTTTTGGAAGTTTATTTCTCACAAAAATGTGAAATATTTCCATTCCTTACATAAACCATTACTTTCAGGCAAAATTTCTGTTTTCCCACAGAGATGATGACTCATCTTCCTCAGGTGGGAGTTTGTTCAGCAAGACTCTCTGCAGGGACAGCTGGGCAATGCAAGTCTGAATATTCCTACCAGAGTCAACTGCAGGAGATTGTCACCACTCATTAGTCACAACTCAGAAATGGAGCATTAAACCCTGGGGAGTTAACTGTTGCATTTCCCTGAATGCCTCTACAGTTTAGAAATCCCCACTCTTTATCTATCTCTTTCTGAAAGTCAGAATGAACATGAAAGGAAGATGTTTTGATTGGCTTCAGGGCACCAAGGCAACCAGAACAATGTAGCTAGCGACATGCAAGAAAGACTTTCAGAACCTGTCCAAAAAGTGGAGAGAATAACGGATTAAGCATGTTTGAAGTGAGTGAGAATATTTTGTGAGTGGTTACTCACAATATACTTCTACTGTAATAAATTTTTATTTGAGTATTCATTTTACATTTTTATCATATCTTTTATACTGTTGTTATTTATATATTTGAAAAAACACTTGAAGTATCCCTGAGAGAGCTAACCTTGCTCTTCAGTAGCTCTGCTAACACCATCCCCCTGTTCTCTAACTGGCCATAAAACAGCTCTCCTCATTCCTGGACCATCTTTTTCTCTCTGTGGCACAGGGGGAGTGCTCCATGGCCAGGTCTGTGTGTGAGTGTCCTCCATTCCCTCTTCATCTTTCCCTCTGATATCAAGTGCAATTTCAGAAGTGCAGACCTACTGTGACACTGGTACTAAAATAAAAAAAATAAACATCAAAACCAAACCACAAAGGAAGTTTTGGCAGTATTGGCAGTACTTTCACAACTTTACAAAGTTTATGTTACTAACTCTAGTTTTGTATATCTATGCAATTAAACTTCAGACTTAATACACATTGCTGCTAATATCAACAGTGAGACAAATGTTCCCTGGAGATACTGATGGAAAATCCTATGGCAACCTACACAGGAAGTCAGTAAGAGACTGAGAGGGTTTTCTTTTTAATTAACTTTGATTAAGTATTCAACAAAGCCTATTTATATTTCCCAATGGCAATTAATGACTCTGTCTAATGCTATATGGTTTCTTGTGTTATACTGCTTCCCTGTAGCATTTTCTTTTCTCTGTTTGTTAAAAGAAAATGCTATAGCAAATATCTTGTTGCATTAAAAATTTATGTTCATTGCTGAGTAGATTTCCAAAGGTCATTTGATAAATGCCTTTGCATAAGTCAAGAAAAATGAATAAGTAAACAGAAATCTCTCACTTGATATGACCAGCATGGTTCCCTGCCTGTGATCTGGATAGCACATTTGAGAAGGCCTGATTTGCCTCAGCATGCTGTAGTACTCATTGTAGGTCATCCACATGACCCATTAGCTATGCAGCCATGTCAAAGGCTTTCCACTAGGAATGCTTGTTTTAAGGTGAGGGCCCATATTCACTTCCCCATTTGACTATGGATATAATACATGATTCAACATTTGCAGACATTAGACAGTAGCTCACCCTCAGACTATGATGGCTTGGAGAAAGGAAACAAAGGAGGTAATCTTTGTTCGCAGCAGATTCATACCTAGAAGCATATTCAGAACCTGATTTAAAGAGATAACTTTCAGTCTCTCCATGACAGTATCATGAAGCTATAAGTCTATCTATTGTCACTAGCAGTTTTCCTCAGCAGATCCTTATTGATACTAGTAATTTGCATGAATGTGGCCATGTTGTTAAACTTTAAAGCTATCTTGTGTTAAATCTCCTTCTTTAGTAGCTCCTTCTTTTGACTTAAGGCAATTTTATAGAATTAACATAGGTTTTAGATTATGCAGAAGAAGGTACATTAAAAATCAATCTCCTTTGCATTCTCTTGCTGGCATTGCTTTGCTCTGACTTTGAGTGTTCATTCCAACTCCAAATGCCTAATTTTATAGAGAACAGAACATTGCCTGCTTGGGATACGCATACAGAGGCTGAGCACATCAGAAGTGTTTGACCTAGCATCAATGAAGGAAGAGGAATTCATGGTGCCATCCTTCATGAATGTCAGTTACTTCCACATAGGAGACACTGAAGATAGGAATGAGGTTGAAGAGTATTGTTCGCTGAATATGGGGACTCTGTTATGTTTATTATACTTCACAACTTCTGGAACAATTAAGCACATCTTTCATACGCACATTCATCTTTTAAAAATATGAAAGAAGGAAACTAATTCTATTGTAAACTAAGCTTCTATAACTCCAAAAACATTTTGTGTCATTTAAATTAGTAATGTTTGTAAAGCACACTCAAGATTTAATATAGAAACCTGTATAAATATAAATTAGTTCTGGTTTTCCACATTTAAAGAAACTAATAACACACAAAATGAGAAAGAGACCAAGAGAAACAAGCAGACAGAAAGATTGATTTATAAGGAAGATGAGACTCAAGCCATTACAGTGGTTGGTGAATGGTAAATTCATGAGCCCTGCACCTTCCCTGGCAGGCCCAGGACCCAGAAAAGAGGAAAGCACAATTCCTTTTGAAGTCTGGGTACTGAATTGCTCCCTTTTGATTGGGAGCTCAGTCTTTATGAACATTCCAGATCTTTACCTGATTTATAGCTTCCCATTCTTATGACAGTTATCAAAAGCTATTCTCAAACACACCATCAAAATTGGCAATAAAGTTAACTCAAGTTAACTCTCATGAGTATACATGAGTAGATAATATTAATGTTTTCTCAAATTTTTCTTTAAAGTACCCTTTTATAGTCAATTTCCTTGAATGCAATAAGGCATTCAAATGTCTTTCCTTACTTAGTCTGGCCCCCTTATTTCATTTTAACTCCATTTATTTATTCATTCATTTGTTTAGCGGTATCAGGGATTGAACTCAGGACGTTGTACTTGCCAGGCAAGCACTTATTCTACTGAGCTACCTCCCTGGCCCCTATCAATTCCCTTTAATTCCATTGCCTCTTAGTTTTTTGATGGGTTAGCTGTTGTTCTTAAATTTCTTCAAGAGTATAATACATTAAAAACTAATGCTATTTTAATTTATCTCACATATGAATTCACCAGAAAGTAAGATTGCTGTATTTCAAGGTGATTCTTTTCCTTCTAGCCTGTGTATAAGGGTATATGTATATGCAACAGATAACATGACATTGACCGTCCAGCATATACACGAATAAAAAATTTAGATGAGGACAAAGATTTGAGGTCCCACACACATCAACTAGAAGAGTTTGGCATATGTATAATTTTATTCAGGTTGAGTGTCTCTTATTGCAATGTTCAGGATCAGAAGTGCTTTAGAATTTGAAGGGGTTTTCCCCCCAGATATTATCATATTTCTACATGCTTTACCAATTGACCACTTCTAACCTGGGTATCCAAAACTCAAATACTATAAAACTTAAGATGGTTTCAATGTTGCCTGGGCATTCCAGAAGTGTCAGATTTCAGGTTATTTTGTATTCGGGGTTTTTAAGGTTAGAAATGCTCAACTTGCACTTGAAATACTTTTATTATTGAGATTTGTTTATGCCAATTACACATTCTGTATCATGTTTTTATTTTTGTTTGCAATTCCATGCAATTATAATAATTATTAGAGTTGATAGCTATATAAAATATATTTAAATTTTTAGGTACTAGTCACACAGAAAGTTGACAGATTTTTGGCTAAAGTTTTGTCTAATATTTCAGTTCAATCAAAGCAGAAACTCAAGTAGCAATGTAAACAAAGCTGAATTATTAGAGGTTTTTCTTCCTTTTCCCCATCAAACTAAATGTGACTTAAAATTTACTGTAGGGAAGTTGAGAAAGATGACAGTTTATTATTAAAAAAGAAATATAAAATTAAAAGATAGTATGTCTGAAAGAATAGACTTGAATAAATATTTGATTAGAATCTTAAAATTTCTGTTACTGACAAGAACAAGTAAACCCATCACATTGCTATAAAAATACTTTTACATGTTATGAAGTTGTTATAAATAATAGCTGGAGTTTCCAGTCAAATAGGAATGACTTAGTTTATTTTGAATTCCAGATGAATAATTAATTCTGTAACACATATTTAGCATTAGTATACTTACTATATCTCAGATACTACACGGAACATGCAGTAAAGCAAATATTTGTTGTTTATCTGAAATTCAAATCTAACTGAGTTTCTGCAACTTATGTCTCTTAAATGTAGCCATCTTAATAACAGTACCACAACCTAGACTTTAATCTTGTCATTAATTTTTGTAGAACCTGATACCCAATAAAATTTCATCTGCAATTTTAACAATCTTAGTGTTTTCAGGTGATTGACCTTCAAGTATTTCTCATCTTTGCTGCTAACAGTGCAATGATGTATGTGCAACAGGCAGGGCTAGAAAAAGAGATGATAGAAGGTGGGTAGGAATAATGCTTTTCCCTATAATAATTAGCAAATTGTGTGCAAAAACTAGCCACTAAATTCTATATTATAGTATGATACTCTGTGTTCCTTCTTAAATTAATATATTCAATCTAATTTTTAATCTAATCCTAAAAGGAGCTGGGGTCTTTGGAAGCTAATGATGCCCCAGGTAGATCCTCACAAATGGGATTAGAAACCTTTTTTGTTGGCTTCTACAAAAGAGGCCTCAGGAGGCAAGACTTGTTCCTTCCACTAGGTGTAGAAATACGAGAAGACAATAGCCAAGGAACCATAAATGAGACCTCTGTCAGACGCAGAACCTGCCAGAAACTTGATTTTGGACATGTAGTATATGAGAAAAATTTTTTTATTTATATGCAACATATTTATTTATTGTGTCCTTATGAGATAGATATTGATGAAGAAAGCACAAAACTAATAAAATTAGTCTTTAAAAAGATACCAGATAAAATGTAAAGAACAAAGAACAGTAAGAAGCATGTAATATAAACTCATAAACTGAAAGCAAGCAGCAGATTGAAAGAGAATAGCAGGGTTTCAAACATAATAACATCTTCTTGAATGTAAGCTCTCTCGATTAGCCACAAGATGGTCTGGGCCATAATCACCACTGCAAAGTGAAAATTGTCAAAATTCTTTCCTAGCCAGGTCACGGTGTTCCGTCCTCTGAGTAACAATTTTTCTGTGCAATTAATACTAAACCTTGCAGAGATGTCCTGACTTCTGAATTTCTGGGCCTTTTAGAGCTACATCAAGAAAAAAAAAACATTGTGACAATGAATTTGAAAGAAATGAGAATAAATTTATATAACTAAAAGACATGTAAGAGTCAGGATATAAAAGAGGCACTATGTGCAAGATTGTAGGACTGTACCAGTAAGGTAACCAAAATGAGAAGAATGCTTCTCTAAAAGTTTGATGCAGTCAGAGAGTGAGACAGAACTGTGCTAGAGGAAGAGCAAGAGTGTTGACTTTCTCTTGGTGGCCCATGCTCTGCTGTGGTGGAACTGTGCTGAGTCTGAATGGGAAACACTGTAGAAGGAGAAAGAAGACAAGCTGAAATCAGAAAAGCACCACTTTCCTCTACAACTGCCTAAGGCTCTTCACTTATATGTGTGAAATATGCATCAGCTGCTAATAAAAACATTGCTTCTCAGAAAGGGAAATCAGAATGCAATGGTGTGAAAGCCGTCAGCCGCATGGCCCAGGAGCCCTACAGTTAATACTGTTAACCCCTGATTTTTTCTTTCTACAACCCTTCCTTTGTCTACACCTGTCAAAAGTGGGCACTCCATTGACATTCAACTACCTTAGGTTCTTGAACTCGACACCACAATCCAACACAGTCCAGCATTCTGCAACCATAGGGAGTTATTCAAAGAAATTGTCGACCATATCCATTTACAGCTCAGCTTAATATTATGGGCTCACG
>PVKA01056053.1:0-10062 GCA_004027165.1 Ctenomys sociabilis
TTTTTTTTTTTTTTTTTTTTTTTTTTTTTTTTTTTTTTTTTTTTTTTTTTTGTCTTTTCGAGACAGGGTCTCGCTGCAGTTCAGGCTGGCCTTAAGCTCACTTTGTAGCTCAGGCTGGTCTCGAACTCACCAACAATCCTCCTGCCTCAGCCTCCCGAGTGCTGGGATTACAGGCATGCGCCACCACGCCCAGCTCTCAGTTTCATTTTAATCTCTTTTTTATATTAAGGAAATTTTATTGTATGCTATCTGTAAACAAGTTAATAAATTGACCTATGCTGTTTTCTATTTGTTCTCTAACTCCAGTTAGCCTTAGGTAGGACTTTTACTGGTATCTAGTTTTCCTAGCTAAACCTCTTTTATTCTCTTATTTGCTTTTGGCTTCTTTGAGTTCCTTGTTGTTATTTATTATTTTACTTCACTATTAGTCATCCTGTTTTCATATTACTTTTTATGATTTATTAGTTCTACTCATTGTTTTATTTTACATATTTCTGTCTGACAAGTTTTCAAGAATCCCATATCTTTGTAGAATCTGTCATTCAAATTTCAAAATGTACAGATATATACAGACATAGATACAGACGTAGATGTAGATATAGATGTAGATGAGATACAGGATCTCACTACACAGCTCAGACTCATAGTGATTCTCTGGATTTCAGCCTTCGAGCATTAGAATTGCAGGCATGTGCTACTACAGCCAGTATCGGTGACTGGCTGAGTGCACCATGGGGGCACGGCTGGGATGCATGTGGTGCAGAGGACAGAACCCTACTCCCTGAGCTTCCCTAGGTAGGCACTTGGTCTGCTGAGCTAACTTGTCAGCCTTAAATGTTTAACTTTCTTGATTAGCTCTATAAGCATTTTACTTTTCCCCAAAATTCACCATGGACATATTACTTCGAATTGCTGTGACTTTTTGGTTCATTTTCTGTTTGAACACATTGACTTTCTTTCTGCTTTCTGTGGACTTTTCATAGAGTTCTGCTACCTAGTATTTACCTTCTTCTCCACTTTTGACTCTTTTTCTCTGTCTTGGGAGAATTGAATGAACTCAAGGATCTTCTTTTGCCTTGCCTCTCACCCTTGTATGTGTGTCCATGTATCTTTTTATATCTCCTTTGCTTTTTTATTTAAAATGAAGACTGAATAATACTGAAAGAACAAAAAGCTGACTGTGAGACAGCTAAGAATGAGAAAATAAAAATGTGGCCAAAGGACTTTATATATTTAGAAAAATAATAAAAAAAATATAGTAGTAGTATTTCTTCGTGGATTTGAGATGAATAATCAAGATAGGGTGCTGAGAGGAGGAATGCACCTGTTAAAGAGCAACCAATAGAAGGAAACTGCACAAAAATAAAAGCCTCATAAACATAAAGAGTCCCTAAAAGAACGTTAATAACCCCACATTAAATAAATGAAAAAACAAACCCAAAACTCACACCTATAATGTATCTACTGGGAATGCAGAAGAAATATTACAGGGAAACAGTGTATATGTGATTCATATGTGGCTTTGTGCCAGAGAGTCTGAATGCTCACACTCTTAATAACACCTCTGAATCTTCCACTCAAAGAATTAAGCTACTTCACAACCAGGGCTTCTTTCTGGCAGGTTAGAGGGATTCTTACAGAGTCTGATTCAGTCTGAATTCTCAGATTGTGAATTCCTGATGCCCCTCCCTCTGGGTCTGAGTTGGTAGATAAACTCACAGATATGAAAATGTTCAAGTACCCACTGTGTTAAGGGTATTCCTGTGCAACCAAATCAGCTACAGAAGTAGCATGCTAATCTGTTACTTGGGGCAAGTCCAGATCGTAATATGAATCATATTTTTGGATCTCCTTTTAGCTTAAAGAAGAAATCCACACTTATAATATAAACACCATAATAGCTAAAATTTTGAACCATAGCTAACATGCACTTAATGTCATAGGTAGATCTCCTCTTATAATATAACAAAAAATATTGAAAGTTATTTTATAGAAACAATTACCTAAAGTACAAAAGGGGTTGGGACCAGTAATGTTTTTGTCTACTGTGCTGTGGTGTGGGAAGGAATAAATAAGAAAGAGAAAAAGATTTTAATAGCGGTAGTGGCTTAATATATATTTACATGGAATAAGAGAGAAAACTTGGTATAAAATTGGTAGTGAGAAAAGGGGATGAGAAAGGACTCAGTAGACAATAAAAATAACAGAAAAAAGGTAGAGATAGATGAAGAGAAAGAATAAATAAAGGAAAGTATATAAGAAGGATAAGAAATAGGATTAAGAAGTCCAGTGAAAAGACACAGGTAAAATAAGAAGGGATAAAAATTGACAAGGAACAATTCTCTTGCCCTCTATAAACCATTTGGAAAGAAAGAGGTAAGAGAAAGATAAACATTCATGTTCAGAAACATAATGGAATAAATGTGTGCATTGGTAGCAGTGCATGCACAGAAAGATGAAAACAGCAAAAATAAGAAAAAAGAGTATTTTCTAGTGTTTAAGACATGTGGTCTAGGAATAATAGCAGAGTTCAAACTAAGGTGTACTCTTTTCACACCAGGAGTCTGTTGTGAAAATTCACCACTGCAACCATGCCTTACGTGTATGTCCAGTTGCCATGTGGGCAATGTGAACTTTTGATCATGTGTAAATCATGCTCAGCCTGGCCTCTTGTTATTCAAGCATAAGCCACCAACTCCAGCCCTACAGCAGGACACCCTCTGTCTATTCTCCACCCACCTGCTACATCCTGTGACTTTGTTTCCCTTATCTACTCTGGGAACACAGCAGTGTGGAGTGTGGCTTGGATACAAGATGCTGCTTTGGGATCCAGACTCCAACATGAGTCCTTGTATATAATGATAACTCTTCCAACTTTTGTTCATCAGTTGTGGTGGCAAGTGATTGACCAATGTCATTCTCTAATTGGTTACTACATAAGGCAACTCTGGAAACACTATCCCCTATTTATTGTAGATTCCAGCTTCCATTGTTTCCCTCAGTCCCCATGTGATTCTCTTCTTTGTGTAATGTTCAACAGTTGTCTGTGAAGTGTTCTAGTTATTGAAAATTTCAAAGCATAATTCAGACAAGGTTACAATGTTATGTTGGGTAAATCCGTCCCTCCCATCTCTTTCCATTTATGAAAGATTCTTGCCTCTCAGTGTTCTTGTTCTCTGAGTCTCTCTGACATAGGTCCTCTTTTATTCAGTCATGTTGGATCTCAATGACTCCTTCTTCAGATTCTATGATGTAACTCCTTCTTCATTTTGAGCCTCAGCTCCAGACTTTTACCCTGTCACAGTGAGGTCCATTGTTTGGCTTGTACTTGTGCTGTCTCATGTAAACAAGAAGCAATGCTGAGAAAATCCCAAGTTGGTGGTGGCTGAGACAAAGCATGGAATATATAGTACGAAATTGGTTTGAAGACCAGCTCACAGATCTAAGCCTTACACTGAAGTGGTAGGTTCAATAAGTGTACCAAGAGAACAGGCTGAACTTTCTGCCCTGAACTATGTTGTTTGTGCTACTATGTGGTAACTTTGAAATAAGTCACATACACTGATGAGAAGAATGTGGATTCTATTTTTATCAGGTGGAAAGTCTGTAGATATCTAATAGGTCCATTGGCTCAAAGGTTTGCTTCTGCTTTGTTAGTTCCTCATTGATTTTTTTGTTTGTTTTGTTTTGTTTTCTATTTATGACAGTAGGATGTTGAGGTCTCCTATTGCCATTGTATTAGTGTTTATCTGATTTTATTAAAATCCTTTAAGTTAGTTTTATATAGTTGGATGTGGTGATATTTGATGTGTATATCTTAATGATCATTATCTCTTCTTGCATTATTCCCTTGTCAAGTATGTAGTGACCTTGTTTGTCTCCTCTGATCAGTCTTGGGTCGAAATACACTTAGCTTTCAAGTACCATAGTTTCTCCTGCTTTTCCAGGTTTTTGTTGCATGGGATATAGTTTTCTATCCTTTGATATTTTACTCCATGAATTTTTGGGGAAACAGTTGAATTTTTTGTATATGATATACTATAGCATCTTTTTTCATGATCCATTTGGTCAATCTATTTCTTTTGATTGGTGAATTGGCACCATTCATATTGATGGATATTACTCATGACCATTGTCTTATCCTCACCACTATATTATTTTGTTATTATTTCTCTTTCTTTCCTTCCTGTTTATTTGATGATCTTGCCTGGTGTATTCATTCTACTTGGATTCTTGCAATTGTTATCTTTTTCTAGGATATCCTTTAGAACTTTTTGCAATACTGATTTGGTGCTCATGAATTTATTCAGGAATTCTTTTTATGGAAAAATCTTATAGTTCTGGACATTTAAAAAATCCTGTTAACTGTTTTTAGATGTATAGTTAGTTATCTTCAACCACATATATCCTAAGCTATGAATATTAGAAGTTATTTTGCCCACTGCATTCTTTCTCCTGCCATACACCAAAGACTCTGATAACTTTAATCTATTCTTTATTTCTATAGAATCCCCATTTTGGCTTCCACATGTGAGTGAAAACAAGTAATACTTGTGTTTCTGTGATGACTTATATATTGGTCAGGATTTTAGCCGAACAGATATAATATAAGGACGATATTAACACAAGATATACAATATATAAACAATTACAAGATTGGCTCACAACAGTCAGCCACAGAGTCAGATGAGGGAGTGTGCAGAGGGCATCTGCACACTCCAGACTGAAGAATTCAATACCAAGATCTGAAGCTCACTGCAGTGCTCCATGGAAGTCTCTATCCATCAGCTAACTTGTCTATGCAGAAGACTGAGGAGTGTGCAATGGATGCTGAGGAGTCTGCAACAAAAGGTGAAGGATCCAAGCCAAAGGCCAAAAAGTCTATGCTGCAAGACAGAGGATGAAGTTCAAGCCAAATGCAAAGGCTGAAGTTCCTCCAATGAAGTGGAACCTCAACTCCTTTCTCAGTCCCTTTATATTGTCTCTTTGTGCTGAGTCACGCTGAGGCAGACCCATTGTACCCTAGGGTGGAACCAGTTACACCCCAGGATGGACCCTGGTCCAGCTCTAGGGAGGAACCAATCCAAAACCCAGGGTGGGCCCGTTGCATCTTAGGACAGAACCAATGGCTGGAACTGAAGCTCAAACTCATACAGCCAAGTTGACACAATGTATCAATCACTACAACTTACTTCACATAGCTTTCTGTTCTTTAGTTCCATCTATCTCTCTATAAATAATAGGTCCTGTTTCTTTCTGTGGATAATATTCCATTGTGTTTATATGCTACATTTCTTTATTTACTTGTCTACTTATGAACATTGAAGTTGATTCCATGTCTTGGACATGGTGAATAATGCTGCATTAATCATAAGAATGGAGACACTTCTTTTGCATACTCCTTTCTTTTCAGAACATAGTGTACAAGACAATCTTAATTGTCAGATTTATTGGCAAGAGATATGCACAAGAGATTAATAAAACACACTTAGAGTCATATCCAAAAATATTTTACCTAAATCCATGACCTGAAGCATGAATTTTATCTAGTACATTTATAACTTCAAGTCTTATATTTCATTTTTTGATATACTTCATTTTGTGAACATGGTAAAAGATATGGAATATAGGTTTATTCTTTTCCATAAAGATACTCATTTCTATAGAACCATTACTTGAATGTACTTGTCATTTCTCTAATACATATTTTTGCTGTCTTTATAAAAAATAATTTTTGTATGCATATCTTTAAAGTTTTCTATTCTGTTCCATTGGTTTACATTTGTTATTATGCCAGTGACATGCTATTTTGTGGATACACAGCTTTGTAGTATATTTTAAGTCAAATGTTGCAATGCCTTCAACTTTGAGTATGTTTTCCTCAAAATTACTGTAGCTTTTTGAGGTCATTTGAGGTTCCATATAAGTTTCAGAAGTTTTTTTGCCATTTCCATGAAGAATGTCACTAGCACTTTGGTTCAATATGCAGATTGTTTTGCTTATAAGAGATGATGGTTTTTGAAAAAAAATAGTAATGTTTTCTAGATCCATAAAAAAGTGTCAGTCAAACATAGTTATTTCAAAAATTTTGTAAATTCAATTATCTTTTGCTTCCCTTCTTTCTTTTAAGTGTGTTACAATTTGAATGATAAATTGCATGACAATTCTAATTAAAAATAACATTAAGATTTTTCCAGTACAACTTGAAGAATACATTTGGCATCCATTAGGATGGGAAATGTGGTAGATCAAATACATTTTTGTGGCAGTTTCAGAAATATTTGTTTGCATATACATGTAGAGATAATGGAAAGGCAACTGACTATGCAAATACTGTCCTAATAAAGTTGTACGGGCAGAAGATTTAAGTTGTGGGGTAATTTAATGCAACTGTTTGGCATTTCCCTTTGTGAACTACAGGATACAGATATAGATCCACCCTATCACAATTTGTCTGTACTTCTGTGATATGGCTTTGTGAAGAGGTAAATTCTTTTTCCCCATTCTTTGAATTTTGTATTGACTTCATTCCTTGCTTTGACCAACTTGTTGTCTGAGCAAGGATGGTATTATTTATAAAATAATCTCTATTTAAGCCACTTAGCTTTCCCTTTCCTCATGTCTATAAGTCTTCTGACTGGTAAGAAAATGAGAAACAAAGTGGAGGCCCAAGGCAACCCTGCTGACGGTCTGCATGTGGGGTCCTCTTTGCCCTCCAGGCTGCCTCCTCCCAGATGCTCCTGTATGAATGAGCCAGGTGACATGGCAAAAGGTAATATCCAGGCAACTCACAGAACCACAAGGAAGAAGAACAGTCATAGTTTCCTGCGGCCACATTTTGAGATGGTTTGCTAATAGGACAGATAACCGATACACATTTATCTTAAATAAGGCATGGATTGTAATGGTCAAAGTATTTATGGACAAGAAAGGGAAGAGAATCAAGGTCTGTTTCTGAAGGACATGGAAGTATGAATATTATAAGCAACATTTAACTATATTCATGAACACTGATTTTATTAATATGTTATATTAAAATCTGTTATGTTGTCGGGAAACAATATTTGAAGTTAATGCAAATATGAAGGTGATTCTCCAGTATTTCCAAATGTTAAGCTAATGTGATTGGCAATGATGATATAACTGTTTGTTTGGACCTTTTGGTTTACAAAGCCTGCATGGGCATTTGCAATTGTGCCAACATGAATGTTTCCATCTTTTTATCTACCTACCTAACAGTGATTCACAAAGCTGAACCTTAGTATGTATTTATGTGTGTAGCTGTGCATGTAGATAGATTCTGCTGCAAGAACTTTATTAGGCAACCACAGATACACTTAAAAATAAGGAAAAATAACTTCATGCCTTTATAAAATTTTAACCTAATATGCACTGAGGGACTTAGACAATTAAATAACTGGTTACAACATGTGGGAAAGCACAAGTTGCTATGGGAAAATACACAGAGGACATTAACCTCATATTTGGAAGAAGTTTTCTAAATTAAGAAATGTCTTGGATGAGACTTGAAAAGTACACAAATGATAATCATTCTGCCAAATTCATAAGACATGGCAATTCTTAAGAACGCAGGAGAGATAATAAGCTGTGGTACATAGTATATGTTTTAAGTAGGGACAGCAGATGTAGTCAAGCATTAACATCAAATAAGGTGGAGATGCAAATGCAAGCTATATTAAATCATGACATCAACCTAAAATGTAAAGGTGGGATTTCAATTTAGGGCTAGAATCATAAACATGAATAAGGGGGCCAAGGAGATGGCTTAGTAAAATAAGCACTTCCCTGGCAAGCGCAAGGGCTTGAGTTTAATCACTGGTTCCACCAAAAAAAAAGAAAAGAAAGAAACATAAATAATACAAATCAAGGAATCAACAAGAAAATGTATTTAATAAGGTTGCCTATAGGAACAGAATCAACAGAAAACATATGTGTAAATATGCAAGGGACGTATTAGGCTGCTTAGGAGATTAGAATCAGAGGTATCCAGTTTTCATCAGCATGCTGGAGAGTGGGAGGACCGAACAGCTTTAACCCTGCAACATAGAAACCAAAGAAAAAGAGTAATCAAAATGCATCACCTTCCCAAGGTTAGAACCCTAGAATATCCATGAAGAGTTGCTGGGATAAGCATGTGTTGAAAAAAGCTGAAGTTTTATGTCAACAGCAGTGCCAGAAGATCCACTAACTCAAGCAGAAAGGAACTTCCAAAAACTGCACTAATTTCTTTCCTTTTCATTGTATTCCACACAGGATATAAGCCTAAGCCTATTGGTTGCTCTCACCCATAATTGAGATCAGTATCTTCCCCAATCAGAGTGCTGACTTTCATGCCAGTCATCCCTAGAAATGCTGCACGGATGCACCTGGAGGTATACTTTACTAATGTGCTGGGCATTCGTATTTCAGTTAAGTTGAATATCATAGTTAACAGTCACAGAAGAAAAGAACAGTTTCACAAGTAGCCATCAATCTCAAAATCTGTACATTTGGAGCAAAGGTCAGAAAACTGGGAATGGTCACATAAGAATAAGACCTAAAGAAGAGGTTGTTTTACTAAAGGGAGGAAACCCTTGTGAACAGTTAATGCTGACAGAAAGAAGTAGGGACATTGAAGAAAAAGAATCCTCATCTTTCCAAACAGTGAGAATTAGAAAAACATTCAAGAGAAGATTAGAAGTCCAGGTGGAATTATTAGGATTAACTAGTTAACTTATACACTGAATGGAAAGGGGATAAAAGATGGAATGTAAAATTGTCATAAGAAGTTGAAAACTTTGAAATAGTTATACTACTAGTTTTCTATTTTCTCATTGAATCAGGAGGTTGGGGCATATGCCGACCAGTGAAAATCCAACTGCAGGCAGAGAGGTTTGGGAGAAAAGATTGGAAATAAGTGTTGCAAGGAGTAGGGCTAAGAGTAAACCAGTGGCAGTGCAGATCAGCCCAGCCCAACTGGACGTCATGTTCTTAGAAGAGCACCATTGTGCCACCATGCTAAGCTTATCACTATCAGTGTTCAACTGAGGAGTACATGTCCAAAGAAAATGGGCAGTTAAATTCAGTCAGAATTAGTTGGTTTTAGGTGGATATTTTAGAAAGACAATGGAGTTAAACGACACTCATGCTTTCAACGTCAGGTATCTTAAGATAAATGTTGTGTAAATGATACCGACAAGGGAAGCACAGAGAGAAGAGCTGAGGCAGCACTGGCTGTATTTGTCAAAGAGAAGACTGAAGCATGTTCTGAGATAAATAGGAAATGGCAGGACAGTCTAAGAAAAAACTCACAGCTGATATTTTGACACAATGATCTTTGTGACAGGAAAAAGACTTGCAGAAATGAGTGTCACTTGTGGAGAAGTAAGGTGAACCACGTTTGAAAAGTAGGTGTTCCTAAGTCTGCAAAACATAGCTAGACACAGGGAGTGGGGTTGGATAAAAGCATATTGTTCAGTTTGTATAAAAGCCTTATTCTTTTGAATTCCCTCAGCAAACAATGATGAGGTACCAGATACTAAGCTAAGAATACAAAATAACACAGAAAATGGAAAAAAGTTCTTGTCTCAAGGGAATCATATTTTATTGAACAAAACAGTGGAATGGAAACATGAAAGACATGTTATATGCAAAATATGCTGTGTTATGCATAATGTAATAGCTAGGGCCAGAGAGATAAACCAATGGGCTAAATGCCTAGTTAGGCAAGCTCAGAGATCCAGGTTCTATCCCTACCACCACATGCTGCGCCAGCCCTGCCCCTGGCACACAGAACCAGCCGCAAGACCCATACTGGGCATGGTGTTGCAAGCCTATAATCCCAGTGGTGGGGAGGCTGAAATACTTCCAGGGCCTAGAAGGTGTTTTACAATATTAAATCAGGTGATCAGTACACTTCTCATTGTGAGGCTGAGTTTCAAGAAAGAGCTGAAGGATGCAACAAAAATCTATGGTCTAATCTCTTTTTTTTTTTTTTTTTTTTTTTTTTTTTTTTTTTTTTTTTTTTTTTTTTTTTTTTTTTTTTTTTTTTTTTTTTTTTTT
>PVKA01056054.1:0-10061 GCA_004027165.1 Ctenomys sociabilis
CTCATATTTGGGAGGTTTTCTGCAATTATTTCTCCCCAAATTCTTTTTATGTCATTTGTATTGACTCCTTCATTCTCATTGATACCAATTATTCTCACATTGTTCATTCTGGCATCATCCTGCAGGTGATGGATTATTTTTTCCTGCATTCTCGTTGTTTTTAAGAGATCCTTTCTCACCTTTTCACTAGCTGCTCCGGAATCTTCAAGATCTGAAACTCTGTCTTCGCTTTCACTCAGACGGTTTTGTAGACTCGTGATTGCTATTTTTAGTTCTATATCTCTTTGACTGTGTTTCATGTGTTCTATTTCTTTTCTGTATTGCTTATTCAAGGAATCCATCATATTTTTGATCTCCTCAATTTTTTTTATCCATGTCTTCTTTAGAGGTAGTTATTAATTCTTTTTCTGCTGTGTTTCTTCTAAGTTGGATTTCCTCTGTATATTTCTGGACTTGTTTCGGTATTTCAGATCGTATGACTTCAAAGAGTTCTTTTTTGATTTCAGAACTTATTTCTGCTTTGAGTTCCTCATTATCTTTCTGCTGTTGTTTCTTTGCTTCAGATGCTGTTAATTCATATATATCAGTTGGAATAGTGCTCTCTGCACTTGTTCTGGGTGAGCATCGTTTTTCCATCCAATGTTTCTGGAATTCATTCCTTATTTCAGATGCTATGTAATCAAATATTTCTTTTTTAATTTGGGGAATTACTTCTCATTTTATTTCCTCTATAGCTTTCTGCTGTTGTTCCTTTGCTGCTATATCTGTTAGTTCATTCGTTGCAGCTGTGCTAGTGTCCTCTGCCCTTCCTGATGGACTCGAGGTCTGAGATTGCATTTTTCCCCTTCTCTTCGTCATTTTGTATAGCACTGATCTTTGACCTTTAGTGTAGAGCTTTGGTGCAGCTATAACCTTAGCTTGTTATGAGATTCGGGTGCCAGTCTATTAAGTTTGTGATTTTCCAGGTATGCCTATCCTGGGTCTAGCTGTTGTGTTCAGTTCCTTTTTTGCTGCAGCTCCTTTGGTTCCCCTCTGTTGGTTCCCAGGGTCAGGCCTCCTGTGTCAGGCAGGTCGTTCCCCAGGTGGGTGGGCCTGGGCTTTGGTGGGTCTTCTGGGCTCACAAAAGGATAGTGGATAATCTTATTCACTGAGTAGGCTGTACTGAGCCAGCCTGCTTGTGCTGGGTCCGGGTCTACAGGTTGTAGCCCGATAAGGCTGGGAAAGGTCCCTCTGGTGTAGTGGGCCTGGAGCCCTCACTCACAGGCCAGGCTGTGCTGGGTTTTGGTCCGTAGCGTGGGACCATGGATTGCTGAGAAATGTCCCTCCAGCGTGGCAGGCTTGGAGTTCTCACTCCAGGCCGACCTGCACTGGGTCTGGGGCTTTGGGGTGGGACCGGTAATCACCTGGAAATGTTTCTCTGTCACAGTGTGCCTGGAGCTGTCACCAGGCCACGGGGGGTGGCGGGCAGGTAATCCCTGGGAAATGTATCTCAGGCACAATGGGCCTGGAGTACTACACTCACTGACCTTTGATGCCCAGAGAATCGGGGAAATTCCCACTCAAAAAGTGGGCTTTAGGTCAGGGGATCCAGGGAGGTGTTGGTGAGTGGGTCCTGAGGTTTCAGGCCAGTCACTGGTTTGGAGGGGTTGAGGACAGGGATCTGTGTAGTGCACGTGGGAAGAAGCCAAAGGCTCTCCCTCAGACTCACCACACTCTCACTGATCTGGGAAGCCTGGAGAGTCCTGTAAATTTGCTCTCACTGGGAGAGCTTGGCGTGGGATCTAGGAGGCCGCTGGAGTCAGCCACTGTCTCAGGCTGGTCTCTGGCTGTGCGGGCGTGGGCGGGATGGAGGAAAATGGCAGAGTCAGCCGTGCTGTCTCTGGCCGGTCTCAGGGGCTGGGTGGGCGCCGGCGGGATGGAGGAAGATGTGTTCTTTCTATTGTCAAATTAGGTCCTACTTTATTCCTACTCATATTTTTCCCTTTAAATTCTATTTTGCCTGTTATTAATTTTGTTATTACTTATCTAGTGTATCTTTTGTTTTAGCTCATATGTGTCAGCATGTATTAGATGTACCTTTTAATTAATAGCTTTTCTACCTTTTGCTTTTCATCTATCCTTTATAAACAGACTTATTTATCTATTTAAGATAATGATTAAGACATAGTTTGTTTGTATATTTAGGTTTAATTTTTTGCTTTGCTCAGGTTTACATATTCATTTTTACTTTTTTCTCCTTTCTTTATTACTCATTTCATGCTCCCATTTTCCACTGCTTTTTGACCTTTTTTATTTTGCTGATGAGCAAAATTTTCTACAAGGTTAATTGTCTTTGTTTTGCTCAGAGTTGAATAAATAATGATAAATATATGCCTTGTGGAGTAACATTCACTATATATTGCTTTATACACTGCTCACAGAAAATAAAGGTAAGCTAAAGAAGTCTTCTATTACTTTCTTTTGTGTCTTATCTATAGACCTTAGCTGATTCTCTTTCTTATCCTTTCTCTTTTCTTATGTGTCTTAAAAAATCAACGGCATTTAAAAAGAAGCCTAGATTAGTGTTGACAGAAGTTTCAGGCAGTAGCACAAATAGAGCTTTAGCATATCAAGCCATGAAACCCAAGATACACAATTCTGCAGTTTTAAAGGGAACTTCTTTCCCCTCTTCCTTTGTGTGACTGCTTTGTTCTGTGACACATACATCTTCAGCTGAGTTTTGAAGGCCTGCTGTTTTGGAGGTCAAAATTTGGTGGATGGGCCTATAATTAGTAAATGCTCATTAAGTACTCTGTCCTGTGGGGTGGCAGAGAAGGTTATTACCAGCTTCCAAGGTGTTAACAGTTCTGCCAAATGGAACGACTCCAAATGTAGTCAAGGAACTTTATAAATATGAAAAGCAAGAAAACAAAGTACTAGCAGTAGTTGTAGGAGCAGCTACAGCAAGGAAAAAAATAGTGTGGTGGTCCCCATGCCACCAAATCTAAGGATACCCTTACACTTATTATCTCTCTAGTGTTGTAAGCCTGTCATTCTTCCAGTTTTCCTCCCACCCTGTCTTTACTGGCTTTTTATCATCCTGCTTCCTAGTTATAGATGTTTTCCAAGTGTTAATCTGGAGTCCTCTCTCTTCCCTGAAGGAACATTCCATTCAGATGACTTCAAATATAACCTTTACTTTGATGAATCCAAATCCACAACTCTGGCTTCTTCCCAAGCTTCAAGCCTATATTTTTAATTCCAGTTGAGCACTTTCTTCCAGGAGTTCCCCAAAGCCTTAACTCACTATATCTGAAACCCAGCTCAATCTTTTCCTGAAAAAACAATGCCTAAACCCTATGAGAAAAAAAAAATAAAATAAACCCTATGAGCCAGTAATTCCACTTCTCTATATAAAATCATATATATATATATATATATATATATATATATATATATATATATATATAATTGACTTTCACTCAGAAAAGTAAAGTTGACTCAAAATTAGAAAACCCAACAGTATAATTTCTCATGTAATAGAGTAAGGGAAAATAATTGTATGGTTGTTTCAATAAATGTAGACATTTTACCTGATAACATTAAATAAGCATTTATCATAAACACTTAGGGAAGAAGGAGAAGAGAACTTCCTCAGTTTCCAAAAGTCTTGCATTTTATTAAATGATAAATTGCTGAAAAATTTCCCTTAAGGATTATTAACAAAGAAGGATGCTATTCAACTTGTGAATGATATTCTGGCCAGTACAAAAGACAAAGAAAAAGAAATGTCCTAAGAATGGGAAATAAAGAGACAGAAAATGGTAATTATTTTAAGATGATATGATTATTTTAATAATAAATGCAAGTGTTCTGACAGGTAAATTATTGTATTAATAAGAGAATTTAGCACAGTGCTTGAATGTGAAGCTTTAATATCTCAAAGCCCAATATTTCTCTCCACATCAACAACAAACAAAATGAAATTAATATCAAATACCTAAGAATAAATCTAATACACCATGGTAAATAAGAAGAAAAAATGATAATTCTCAATAAATTTATCTCAAAGTTCAATGTAATTCTACTACATTTTTGATAGAATCTGACAGACTGATTTTAAAATATATAAAGAAATAACAAAATGCCAAGAACAGTTACTATTTTTTTCAACATGAAGAGAGGAGCACTTGATCCACAATATAGCAAGACTGTCACAGGCATTTAGCAATTCAGTCAGTATATACTCAGGTATGGCAGTGTGTGCTGTAATTCCTTCACTGTGGGAGACTGAGGCAGGAAGATCACAAGTTTGAGCCTTCCTGGTGAGACATTATCTCAAAATGAAAGATAAGAAAGGGCTAAGAATGTAGGCCAGTGCTACAGAAAAGATAGTATATTCCTTTTTCAAATGGACCAACGGAACATAATGGAATATTTAGAAATAGCTCCATAAAAGGTTAATATGTGATATACATTACACTGTAGAAAAAAAGGAGGTGTCAGTCATTAGAACAAATAGAATCTAGGCTATGGGATTGCCCATCCTCATAAAGAAAGGCACTATCAGTGCATATCTTTAGTAGTCTTCACTGAGAGCAGAACTGTAGACAGCGGTTAGTGTGCAGGCTGTTCACTGGTCGAATGCTCTGAGAAGGCAGGTCAGCAGGAAAGAGGAACACAGCAGAGGAAGTTTCTAAGTAAGGATGTGTTCTTAGCCCAATGCCACAAGGAGTTCTGTGGCAAGAAATGCCCCATAGCATTGTTTTTACTTGAGGCACTCCTAATTTTACATCCCTGTAGCATTCAGTCATTGGTTATGAGCTGCACCCCAAAGGAGGAAGTGATTAAAACTTTCTGGACAGAAGTGGATCTCATTAAGCTGGATGAAATTTTTCAGAGAAAGAAACATCTGTAAGCTGTTAACAACCAAAACACAATAGCTAGAAGGATGGGTGAATTTGTGGTAAGGAGCATCACTGTGGAAAACCAATAGTGTCCTCTATAGCAGCAGATGACTGGTTGGCACCAACCACTGTTCTTCTGGAAGACTGTTTTCCCACAGACTGGGGGAGGGGGTATTGATTTCAGGATGATTCAAGTGCATTGCACTTTATTTCTATTATATTTCCATTATAATATATGAGATAATTATACAACTCACTATAACACAGATTCAGAGGGAGCCCCAAGCTTCTTTTCCTGTAACGATGTGGTTCCATCTGGGGGTGATGAAAGACAGTAATGAACTGTGTTGCTTATGTCCAGTTTACTCCATAATCTCACTTTGGTTTATACCACAGCAGAAAACCCTGCTTCACAAAGATAGGGTGATGGGACTGGGAACAGGACTTTTAGTGCCTTTGTGGCAATTGCAGAATATTCTGCCTTAATTTTAATTCAGAATGTATGGAGATTTCAAGTTGTCTCAAACAGATACTTAAGATGAATGTCACTTCCGTTCTCAAACAGTCAGTTCACCAGGTTTATTCATAAGTGGTTAAACAGATCCATTCCTTCTAACTTCTGGGGTCTCTTGTGATTGGGAAGTAATGTTCCAATTCTTTCCAAAGCTGAATAGGTGATTGTGTACCAGTTGGATAAAGAAGGCCCTGGCTTAGTCTCCTTCAAATGTCTGGTAATGTTTGAAACATGCCAAAAATTCTAGCATTCACATGTTGCCTCCATAATTGGCCATTTTGGTTTTGAGTGTAGTTATTTTACCTGCTGGCTTGTACATAGTTGCCATTCTCTCCTTTAAGTGACAGATGGAGTTTATTAAGTATGTCACATGAATAAGCAAGTTTTGCAACCTAGTCTGTGTCACTGAAATGTGCTGTTAGTAGTGACTATTTTTCAAAAAGAAATCTCTGAAGCAGCTCTCATAATTCAGAAACTGTAGTCAGTGACTACCTTTATGTCACTGTTCACTTTTCTGTATAAGAGAAGACATGTGTTTTGTGTCCATCATGTCATAAACCTGTGTGAACAGATGTTATTGAAAGGGAACATATTTTAATATGGCAGATCATTTTATTATTATTACTTTTTTGGCACAACTGGTGATTGGACTCAGGCCCTTGTGCTTGCCAGGGAAGCGCTTATTCTACTGAACCATCTCCCAAGCCCCAATAATTTTAATCATGTCCTATAAAATATAAAGTTTAGACAACTTGTTTTTGGCTATCCAGAATTCTTTATGGGTAACACAGTATGTAGACTCATATTCAGGAGTGACTTCTTCAACCTCAGTAGTGAAAACAGAAAACCACCCACTCATGGGGGCTGCTCCATCTGTGTGTATACCTATGTGAGATGAGCAGTTTAGTTTTCCTGACATGTGATCATTCAATAATTTGAATAATCTTGAAGCCGTTGTGTTGGTCAGAAATAAGAACTGTATAATACATCATCATGAGCAACCTCCTGAGAAAGTTGCACAAGACAAGCATTGTTGTCTTGTTTTCAACACCAGAAAAATCAACAACCTGGATTGTGTACCACAGTGACTCTTTATGGTAAGTCCCAGATTTATGAATAATTTTTGTTCTGGTGGAATTTTTCCTAAGTCACATTAGTTTGTAAGCTGAAGAAGTGAGTTTTACATGGTACATCTAGTCCTCTTTAACAATTGTGCTTCAATGTCTTCTGATATTTTATTAATTGGCCTAGTTATAATGCTAACTAAAAGAGGAGGATGCCAACTTGTGAGCTGCAGTTGATCCTAAAGTTTACAGTAAATGTCCTCAGCAGCAGGTAGAACTAGCTTGTCACCAATAGTAAAGGGTTCTTAACATTAGCAATGAGGATAGCCACTAAGAATAATGCTGTCCATGTGGACATATTTGATGAAGTGGTGACCTTTAATAATTACTTCTATTTTTCACGTTCACTTCTTTTCTTTTGAAAAATCCCAAATTTTTGTCTTCTACTGCAGAGTGCATTGTATCCATGTGGTGAAGCAATTTTGAATGTTTTGTGGCTTTGTTGTATAGTGGTCACCATATATTATATAAAGTGGGCTTAGAGAATGTGAATTATTTGTTGTAATGAACCTGTTATTTAAGTATAACTTCTGGTATTTTTTTTTCATTCCTTTTCTTTTTTTTCTTTTTTGCTTTTTGAGACAGGGTCTCACTGTATAGTTCAAGCTGCCCCTGAACTCTCTATGTAGCCCAGGCTGGCCTCGAACTTGCAGCAATCCTCCTGCCTCAGCTTCCTAAGTGCTGGGATTACAGGTATGCACCACCCTGCAGGGTGGTATTTTGATTTAACTGTGGTCTTATTTTTCTTGGAAGCGTAGAGTCTTCCTACATTTTATCATTGAATATTTCCTTCTTTTCAAAGGAGCTCTTCATTCCTCAAAAATTAGGATTAGTGGTGCCATTTGATCACAGTTTGTAATAGCTAAATATTGGATGCAACGCAAGTTTCCATCAACCAATAAATGGATAAAAATATATGCTTTTAAAAATATAAGGGTATTGTTCAGCTATAAGGAAGGACAAAAGCAAGATATTTATAGTTAAATGGATGCACCTTGTTACCATAATCTTAATTGCATCAAACACATATGGATGAATATTGCATCATCACTGGTGAGAGAAACTGAAGTTGTAACTAAGAACCAAAATATATAATAGCTGTTGTAAAATAGGAAGAAACTGTTTCAAAGGGAAAGGGAACTAGGAAGGAGGGACAGGGAAAAGAAGCAAGGAAGACCAAAAATGGAAAAGAAGGATGAAATGAAAATAGAACTTTGTGAATAGGGAAGGGAAGGGAGTTTGAAAGGAGAATACAGGAATAGAATAAAAGAGAAATCAAAACAAATCATGTACAAATACATGCAGACTCATATGAAAACCCTATCAATGAGTAGCATTGATACAAATACAAATTCTGTACAAGTGTGATCTTTATTGTACTAATAAACATTATTTCAGAGAAGCTCTCCAGTGACATTTGGTTTTACTTGTTTTGGCAAGGCTTTGTTTTAGGGTCTTATCAAACCTGTGACTGATGCAAGTGCCCAGTGCAGAAGAGGTATGTATAATGTGGCCAGTAGAATAATGGGTAGGAAAATCGCAGGCTAAAATAATGAGACTTTACTACCTTCCACCAGATGCAGCTGTACAATTAAAGTGCATGCACTCACTTGCTGCTATAAAGCCTGCCACCAGTTGGAACGTAATTGTCACTTGCTACTCATTGATAGGGTTTTCACATGAGTCTGCAAGCAATTTATTCTGGTCTCCTTGCAGGAAAAGTTTCTGCTAATGTTGATCTGTGTTTTCAGCTACTTTGCAGTGCTACCATCACTGTCTCAGCTGTACCTTGGATCATCAGGCATTAGATTCTCATAAGGAGCATTCACCCTAGTTCCCTTGCTTGTGCAGTTTGGTAGGGTTTGTGCTCATGTAGGAATCTAATACTTCCACTGATCTGACAGGCAATGAAGCTCAGATGGTAATAAGGGTGATGGGGAACATATGTAGCTTTTTTCACTTCCCTGCTGATCAACCTCTGCTGTGAGGCCTGGTTCATGCCCCAAGGATTTTACATTACTGCTGTATAGGGAGAATCTTGTTGGCTCTTTGATCAACCTTCATTTTTATGTAGTGTGGACTCTCCGTAGGAGCTAGAAAGCCTGCCATGAGGTAGGCTATGATAAGGACGCTGATTTGGAGAAGGGAAAAAGAATCAATTTCAGGTGGAGTGAGAAAGAGGCTGTAACATGGATCCAGGGATTTGTAGAGATGAGGCTGAAGCCACCAGAACAAGTGGACCAGTATGCTTGTAGAACATTGAGTCAAATCCTAAAACAGACTATAACTTTACCAGCTGTAGATGTCAACCTCAAGGCCATTGGGAGTGCATAGCACCAGAGATTTCAAGGGCACGTTCTTACCAAGATCAACATTTCACATGTGTACCCAATATATAGACCAGTGGTGGTGAAACTATGGCCCACACGCTGCAGTGGGCTATTTGTTATCATTGAAAGCCCTAAAAACTTTGCCATCACTGATGTAGACTCTAGCCAAAGAAGACACATGGGCTTGCAAATAAGTGAGATTAGGGTTTATGAAAAATGATATATTAGGTTAAGGAATAAGGAAACTACATCTTTACTACACATCTAAATTATACAAGTGAAATTTCACCATCCACAAAATGGCTGCTAAGTTGCTATATTCAAATACATGAAGGATGTGGTCAAAATTTGACTTTTGCCAAAAAGATTTTAAACTCTTCTTGAACAAGATGTAACAATCCAAGCAGGAAATGGTCACATAATTCTATCTAATCTCATGTTACTTGTTTTCATGAGATTTGAAATATCCTATTTTATTTCAACCCATATATAAGAGGCAGTGATAAAAATGAAAGAACACCAGGGAAAAAGATTAGACTATAAATTACATTGTTATATCTATCAGTAAGTTATAGAAAAGTCAGTTTAGATCCATACTTCATACTACAATGCTATATGGAAAAAATGTAAATTTTGAGGTCCATGGAGTTCTTTATATTTTTATAAGCTTTAAAGTAATAGAACATCACACTTATGACTGCTAAATCTGATATATAAAATTAAAATTGTGTATATAAGAACTTGCACAACACAGGGAAAATACTTTCAAAAACATGGAAAACAAAAGCCTAGTATCTTAGTCAAATTAAATTCAAACATTTATAACCTAATGATAAAGAAGAAAAGACATAATAAGCAACTCCAACAGAGAAATGTATGGGGACAACACTCTCTTATATACGTCTGTTATATCTTTCACTTCAAATTACACCAAGTTGAGGTCCTTTATAGAGCATTTACAATAGTCACTTTATCAAAGTATTTCTAGATGCTACTCATTAAAGAGCACGTGCCTGGGGAGAGTCACATGAAGAGAAAACTTTCTCTCAGGCTCTCACAGAGAGCAATCTGGTCAAGCATTGGCCGTGACTCATCCACATGGATGACACAGACAAAGGAACTACAGAATAATGTACAGGACTACAAGATAAACCCTGAGAAGACTTCAATGACCACATAGGAAATATAAAGTACATGTGTTGGTATA
>PVKA01056055.1:0-10061 GCA_004027165.1 Ctenomys sociabilis
TCTAATGACCAGCGATGCTGAACATTTTTTCATGTTTGTTACCAATTTGTACTTGTTCTGAGAAGTATCAGTTCATTTATTGGTTGGGTCTTTTAGTTTGGGTGTTCTATTTATTTAGTTCTTTATATAGTCTTCATATAAGTTCATTGTTTGAGGTGTAGATAGAAAATTTTTTCCTATTCGCCTGGTTGTATTTTTCACTCTACTAGTATTTTTCTTTCCGGTGCATAAACTTTTTAATTTGATAAAATCCAGTTTATTGATTTTTTGAGATTTTTGCACTTGAAATTCTCTTTAGACAGTCTTGCCTAAACCTATAACTTCAAGTTTTTATCTTTTTTAAATTTATGTATTTATTTATTTATTTGGTACAGCATCACATTATGCAGCTCTGACTTGTAGTGACTCTCTTGTCTCAGCCTCCACAGCACTGGGATTACAGGTGTGTGCCACTGTGCGCAGTTTCAGTGGCAGCACAGTGTGCCTAGTGTTCTGGGATTGGCATGACGTGGTATTGGGGATCAAACTTGGGTCCTTGCACTTGGTAATCAGGCTCTTAGACCACTGAGCCATCTCCCCAGTCCAACTTACTATAAAACCCAATAAGCTCCTTATTTTTGTTTTAGTATTTAGATATTTTACCATTTCTTTTTAGGTTGAGCGCATGTGGAGAAGTATAATTAAAGCATCAATATGAATTTGAGGCCATCCTGGGATACATACTCAACCCAAGGTCAGTCTGAATTGCACAATGACATCCCTTCTCAAAACATACCAAAGTGGAACAAATAGAGTAATTTGGTAGTACTCCTTCTTTCTCAATTACTTCAAAAAGTATGTAGAGTATTTGTGTTAGCTATTCCCGGAAGTTCTTGTTGAATTTAACAATGAATTTATCAGGCCTTCATCTTTTCTTAGTTGATAATATTTTTTCTGTTATTATTTCAATTTATTTGTATATTATTGAATTATTCAGATTTTTAGTTTTCTCAGTTCAATTTAAATTTATTTTCCTAGGAATATTTCCATTGTATCTGATTTGTCCAGTTTTTCACACAGGTTTGTGAAGTTGTTGCTAATATTCAAGATTTTCTTGTATGTCTTGCTTCTTGCTCAGTTTTGTTGTCATTGGGTAGAAATCTCTATTACATTGATTTGTTCAAAATTTTGACTCATGTCTTATATTTCTTTGGGGAATTCCTTGTCAAGTTGGTTGATCTATTTGTTTTAGAGGGTTGTTGAGGTTCCCTATTATAATTGTATTTATTTTTATTTGCTTATTTATACCCATTAGTCTTTCTATGATTGGGGGTATGCCATAGTTTGGTGTATATATTTTTATAACTTTGATTTCTTCTTGTGAATTCTTCCTATTAACTTATATGAAGTGTTCTTCTTCACCTCTGTTGATCATCTTTGGCTTATACTCTTGTTTTTCCAAAACAGGTAGCTTAGTAACTTTTCTCAATGCTTAGACAAAATACCTTGTACTCACAAATTAAGTGAGGAAATGTGTATTTCAGTTAAAAGTTTGTGGAGGTTTCAGTCCATAGTCAGCTAGCTCTGAGATGGAGCATGATAACAGAGGAATAGCATAAAAGAAACCAGTTCATGGCGGGGCAGGCAGCGAGAAAAAAGCCTGATTTAACTCTTTTTCTCTTCCAGGTTGTGGTTTCCTAGTATCTAACCCCAGAATTCTGCTAAACCAATGTACTAGTTTAGTAGCACATACTCTTAATCACATTGCCAGACACCCTAGATTCAGCATGGTCAGATAACCCTCACCTATGAGCTTTGGAAAAACATCTAGATACAATTAATAACAACAGTTTAGCTAGTCCAGCTAATTTTCTTTCTATTGATATATAGAATAATACATTCCATTCTTTGATATTTAGCTTATTACTTTTTAGATATTAAATGTACCTCTTATATATAGTATGCCATTAAATTTGTTTCTTGATAGACTCTCCTCTTTCCTATGACTGGATTCATGAATTGATTGTTCCCTTTGATATATTGTTATGGTTTGTGTCTAGTTGTTTCCCCAAATCAGCACGCATTATGTGTACTTCTTTGTTTCTTCAAATTACTTTTAGCTAGAAGTTTGACTTATCAGATTTAAAATTGCTACTCCTGCTTATTTCCAGACTTTTGGTATCAGCTATTTTTTTTCTATCCTTTAATGTTTACTCTATGAATATACTTTTGAATTAGTTTCTCGAATTCAACAGACTGCTAAATTATGTTTTTTTTTAAATCTAGTCTGTCAATTTGTGTCTTTTCATTGGAGTTTTAGGGCCATTAAAACTAAGAGAAACCACTGAAATATGTTCATCAATTTCTGTCTCATGTTCTTTTTTTTGTTGACACCATTTTTCTTTCTGTAATATTTGTTGGCCATTCATTTTGTATTTTGTATTCATTCCAGTTGAGTTTTTGGCTCTATTGGTTCTGTCATTTCTGTGTAGTGTATTCTTGTGTATTTTCCAGAGTGCTGCTTTTTTACTCTTAAAACTACTGAATAGAGCTTTTATATAAAATGCCATTGCTACTCCATTTATTTTAAAGGACACTTTTTGCCAGATATCTTAATCTAAGTTGAAATTTTCTTTCAGAACATTAAATATTTCATTTCAAGCTCCTCTGACCTTTACATTTAGAATTGAAACATGAGTCATAATTCTAATGGGTTTAGCTTTGTAAGTTATTTTTTGTCTATGGCTGATATAATTTTTTGACCTCCACATGTTAATTATGTATATTGGATAGTTTCCTTCCTTATCATGCTTAGTGCTCTGGAATCCTTACTTGTGTGTTGAGTTCATTTCTCATTTTGGGATAATTTTGTTATGGTTTCTCTAAAGAAATTTGTTAACTTCTTCTTTTATTCTAATTCCAATTAGCCTCAGGGTTGGCCTTCTTAGTGTTCTCTAGTAGAGTGGGATGAATTTTATTTTCTCTTACATTTTTTGAGGGTTCTTTCATAACACATCAATTTTATTCTATCTTTGACACAATGTATTCATGGATTCTGTACATTTTTATAATTGATATTTTCAGTCTGATAATTTTTTTAGTTTTTTTGTACTTTTTAGGGAAGGAACCACAGGGTGTTTAGGGTTTCACTACTGGATCAGACTCCTAGTGATCTGCCTGTTTACAAACTCCCAAGAGCTGGGAAAACAGGTGAGCAACACCACTTCCAGTTTCAATTGACATCTAGTCGCACCCTGGGGGTGGCACTGGCACAGCAGGCTAGAAGATGACACCCCTAAGCCCCTGAGCTTTAATCTGATGAACTATTTGGTCACTCTAGGATTGTTTATATTTGGAAAATATTTCATTCATGTTTTGGTCTGTTCTTCCAATTTTTTTTTTGTTTTCCTCAAATTCCCATTTTTTCATTTTGTATAATTTCATAATTTGTTAAGTTCCTTTTGAACTCACCAAATTTCCTTGACTCTTTCTTTACTATCAGTAGTATAAACATGTCTGACCAATTTAGCAGCTTATTCAGCTCTAACTTACATATTTTTTCTTTTCTCAGGATGCAAAGGAATCCTTTTTAAATGAATCATCAGGCTGAGTGTGCTGCCAGGCTGTAGCACTTCCCAGATTTTGGATTAGATCTCATATGGTGAAGAGGCTGGTATATACAGAATCTGAGTTCAGTCTACAAAGTATTTATTTGTTTCATCCATGAGGTCAATTGAGTTATTTTATTAACTGTTATTACCTGCAGCAGCAGAAACTGGAGAGGCGTGGAGCAATTTAACTGGCTCATTTTCATTTTCTTTTTCTTTTCCCTCTTGTATTTTAGGGAATATCTACAGGGTGTTCAGGATCTCGTTACTGGATTGGATTTGTAGTGATCCTCCTGTTTATACACACTCACACTCAATTGCTGTCTCAGGACCTCCTGGGGGTGGGCGGCCCTGCAGGTTTGGGAATGAAACCCCAGGCCCCTGCCCCTGCTTGCAGGTGCTTTAATCCTCTGAGCTATTTGACAGGCCCTTTCTTTTCCTTTTCAATGATCTATTTATTATGTTTGATTTATGTGTTTCATGTTTAAAATTAATATTATATTTCAGGATTAAAAACCTTCGTTTTTTACTGAATAACGGAATTTAATGAATTTTCTATAAGCATTACTGACGTTAATCCTCCTCTAGTCAGCCATGTTGGATCATTCTATATAAGCTGTTTTTAAGTTTTCTCATTATTCCTGTGCTTTCTGTAAACCCTGCTATTGAATTTTCAACTTTAGCATTTTATTCTTCATTTCCAAGACCTCTATTTGGTTCTTCAGAAAATTTGTTATAACTTGTTTTAATTTCTTTTTATTTATATAGTTCTCTTTTGAATGTTTTGTCTTTTTTATTGTTATTCTGAGCTCTGTTAGGTAATCTATCTATACTTCATATAGTTCAGTTTCTGGAGTTTAATCTTGTTTCTTTATTAGGTTTACATTATTACCACTTTCCTTGATTCTGTGCTAGTGCATTTGTTTAAGAAAAAAAGGACCAAATCAATCTATTTTTAAAGATTGGTATTACACTAAAGAGAATCTTCATCACTCCAATCAGCCTGAGCTACTGTAAGCTATTTATACCTTTGTGGTCCTTTAAATTGTTATGTTAGTTCACAAGTTTCCCAGGAATTTATAATATGCCATGTTCTTGCAGCACTCTGACATAAGTGAGATATAAGGCAATATTTTTCACAATTCTTGAGATGATTAGAACCTTTGACACTTGGTCCAATAACTTACTTTCTTAGGGAAAGTTGAGGATTTGATATTTTTGTTTAATTTTCTTCTTGGGCCAGCAGGAGGAGCAATGGCAAGTATACATGCCCTAATTCATTATTTTGTTATCCTTTTTTCTAAGGCAGGTGCTTATACCACTGAGCTATCTCTCTAGCAGCCTTTTTTCACAAAAGTCTAAGCTATACTGGGTGCTATCATCATACCAGACAAAGCAAAATAGAAGCCAATTTCTCAGGCAACAATACAAGTTAGAGTGTTGGATATGCAGTCCATCTCTTTAATTTTTCAGGGAAAACCTCATATTTAAGAGTTTAATCATGACTGCATGACACACTGCCAGGAAAAGAGACTATGGTGAATGTTGCCTTCAACTTTCTTACAAGTTCTAGCAATGCTGATTTCATAATCACGTACAGGTGCAGAATCTTCTCAGTAATTTTCTGAATTATTAATATATATTTTGTCCATGTGTTGCTAGTGATCTGCTCATGGAGAGACTGTAAGCCTGTGGCTTTTAATCCTACCATCCTGTTCATATCGCTATTGTTAACTCCTGAAAGGTTGCTTTTTTCTCATTAAATTAAGCATGGAAAATTATCTTGTACTTTTCCAAGTTTTTATACACATACACACTGTGATTTGTTAAACTAGGATCCTCGCAATATACAATTTCATGTTGAAGAACCTGCAAATCTGTTGTGTTCACAAAGCTTCATGAAATTTGAACTTAGGCATTCTTTTCCTAGTAGAGCTATCTCTTGGTCTGACTCTAGTGACAAAAAGTCCATCTTCCACACTGGAACCAAAACGCTTTCCACAACTAAAAAATTGGATCATATTACTCTTACTCAAAATTTTTTGATAGCTTCATGTTATATGTAGGATGAACTTCAAATTTCCTAGCTATATAGACAAGTATGTACATATTCTGAGAGTATTTATGGTCCCATCACTAGACACTATGCCTGAAACTTCACGGTATCTATAATTTCTTGCTTGTGTTTATATCTCTCTGCTGTTATATCTCCTAATGATTCTGTGTGATGAAATCATAGCATGGAAAAAATCCAATATTGTTCTGTAAATTTCTGTGTAAAAAAGTGTAATTGTATCAGTATATATGGTTATTCAGGGTGAGAATCCTATCAATTAACTGCTAGATTCAAGAACCTTTTGAAGTCCAACCCCAGGCCCTGCAAGTGTGTGGGACACCTTCTGCACTCTCCTGTACCTGTGGGACCAAGAACAGGCCTACCGTGCAAGAGAGACCTTTCTCTGCATTCTGTAGGACTCCTCTGCATCTGCACAGCCAGCACAGCCCACCCTGCACACTGCATCCAGCCCAGCCCAGGCCTAGCGAATGTGTGGGAGACCTTCCAGCTTCCCTGCCCCAGCGGAACCTCTCGGGACCAAAACTCAGGCATTCCTTATGAATGAGAACCTCTACCAAGTACTCGGGAACCCTCCACACCTCCAGAGTCCCTGACCCCATGCCAGCCCAGTGAGTGAGAACTTCTGTGACACTTTCTAGAACCCCAGATCCATGCCGAGGCCTAGCTAGTGTGTGGGAGAGCTTCTACCCTCCCCTGTGCTCCCTGGGCCAGGAGCACGACAGAGGAGCACAGCAGGTTCACTTCCAAGGACTGCAGCAGGAAAGAGATGAGCACGATAGCTAGACCCAAGGCAAGCATAACAGATAAACTCAAACTTAATAGAGCTGGAAGAGAATTTCAGTAGGTGCTAAGGTTATAACTGCAGCAAAGCTCTACACCGAAGATCAGAGCTCAGTGCTATACAAAATGATATAGAGAAGGATGAAATGCAATCTCAGGCATTGAGTCCACCCAGAACAAGTGCAGAGAACACTACCTTAGCTGAAATGTACAAAATAATAGTGTAGAAAGAAAAGAAACAACAGCAGAAAGGTATAGAGGAAATCAGAGTAGAATCAATTTTTGAAGTAAAAAAGAAATCTCTGAAATTGTAGCATCTGAAGTAAAAGAATCAAATGCGGAAACATATGGAGTAAACCCAATCTGAAAAACTCTCTGCAGTAAAAGATTTAATAATGATTTTTATCAAAAGACACTGATAAAAAAGATAGAACAAATTAGAAAACTGACAGATTCCTGGAATGAGCAATACAGGAAAGACACTGATTGCTTGAAGCAGAGTCAAAGAGATATAGAGGAACTTAAAATCTCAACCACAAGCTTGCAAAACCATTTGAGTGAAAGTGAACAAAAGATCTCTTAGAAACAACTAGGATACAGGAAAAAATAATTCATCATCTGCAAGATAATGCCAAGATGAAAAATGTGAGACTAATAGGCATCAATGAGAAAGATGGAGTCAATACAAATGATATATAAAGAATATGGGCATAAGTAATACCAGAAAATGTCCCAAATCTAAGGAAACAATCTGACATTCTGGTAACTGAAGCATATAGAATGCCAAATAACTTCGACCTGATTAAAAACACACCAAGACATAAACAAGTCAGGATCTCAGAAATCCAGCTTGAGAATGATATACTGAAAGCCACTAGAAAAAAGAAGCAGATTACATTCAAAGGAAAACCCATCACAATTACAGCCAACTTCACAAACCATGAAGGCAAGAAGAGCATGGAACAGAGTACTTCAAGTGCTCTATGAAAACAAATTTCAGCCCAGGCTACTATATACTGCAAAACTATCTTTGAAGTTTGATGGAGAAGTGAAATATTTCCATGACAAAGAACAACTAAAGAATTTCATGTTGACAAAGCCAACCCTACACAGGCTACTGAAAGATGTTCTATAGAGGGACCACAATGACCAGAACTCCGTGAATGAGAACAGAAAGAACCCACTAAAGGGCAAACTATTAAACACAGGACAAAAAAGAGTAAACATCAGCAGGTAAATAACCTATCAATCGTAAGTCACCACATCTCAATTGTAGCCATCAACATAAGTGGACTCAATTCACAAATTAAGAGAAATACACTGGTACATTGGATTAGGAAACAAAATCCAACAATATGCTGTATACAAGAAACACACTTAACACATAAATTCCTAGGCTTAAAGTGAAAGGATGGAAAACAATACTACATTTCTAGTACCTCAGAAAAGAGCAGGTGTAGATAGCAATCCTTTTTAGACGGTTTCTACTTCAAACCAAGAATGATGATTAAATGAAATAAATAAGGGTACTATATACTGTTTAGGGGAAATTGTCAAGAGGAAGAGATAACACTCAAAACCCTGTTGAATATCCTAAGGATCATTGCCTAAATTATCTTGTGTATATGAATGTATGGCTTTGCTTGTGTCATGTTTCCTATATTTTCTCCTTGCTCTCTCTTCATTGTTTAATCCATAAATACTCACTTTCCTTTTAATTGTGTTATGCTTTTTTACATTTATTTATTCTGATGGGTACTTACAATAGGGAGACCATATGTTGGTGTGGTCTATTTTATTTATTTAAAATTTATTTTTTATTTTACTGAAGTAGAAATATCAATCAGACAGTTTCAAGACACCTTAATGAGACAGATTCGATAAATTAATACATTGCAAACTGTTTTCATACTGTTTTGGTATCGTACAAGGTGCATACATGATATTATATTTACAGATATTATTTTAGCTGATGTCTCTTATCAGTAAATCAAGAGTGCAGCTGCTTACTTATCTTATTTTTATACCTGAATTATATCAAAAATTCAATAATTATTTTCCTATTGATGACTGTAGTACTAGAAGCCGACATAATATCCTGTCCAACCACCATTAGTGCAAATCTTGCCTCTCATAGGATTATGTAGAAGCACAGTATTATCTATCCCAACTGTACTGGCTATACACACACATCATGATTTATTCTTTCTATATCCCTTGCTTTGTCTACACTTGTCAAAGGGGGGCACTCTATTGTCATTCAACTAGTTTAGGAGCTTGAACTTGACACCACAATCCAACACAGGCCAGCATTCCACAACAATAGTGAGTTATTCAAAGAAGTTGTCAACCATAGCCATTTACAGCTCAGCTTAATATTATAGCCCCGCAGTGTATCCTTCATTTTTATACCTTTCTGCTGGATGGTTAAGACCTAGATAGAGAAAGACTTATAGTCCAACACATGAACTTCATATTTCCTATGTGGTCACTGAAGTCCTCTTATGGTTTATCTTGTAGTCCTGTACATTATTCTGTAGTTCCTTTGTCTGTGTCATCCATGTGGATGAGTCACGGCCAATGCTTGACCAGTTTGCTCTCTGGGAGAGCATGAGAGAAAGTTTTCTCTCCATGTGACTCTCCCCAGGCACACTATAGAACTTCAGTCTCTTTCTTCTGTGACTCCATAATCTCCTTGTTCAGAATATTCTATTCGGAGCTCACCTGAGTTTCATGATGTTGCAGTACAGGTTCTCCTATGTCCTGAGTCTTCGCTGACCTTGAAAGGCTAGGTCCAAAATGTTGGCTGGCCTTGTGGCTCTTCTATTTCTCCAACTCTGACTTGTGAACTTAGGTTGTTAACCATCTAGAAGAAAAGCTGATTAGTATCCTGTAGCATATGCCATTCACTTTGCCTTATCTGACTCAATTGATTTTACTTGTTGTACGTTTCCTTTTGTATTTCTGTTTTTCGCTTGTTATACTAGGGAGACTATATCATATTTACAAATGTGTGTCTTGTTTATTTCACTTATGAGTATATGTTCAAATGGCATCCATTTCAGTATAAATGCTTCAAATTTATCATTCTTAATAGCTGAGTAATCCTCCATTACATAGAAATACATCTTTTTCAACCATTCCTCATGTGATGGACATCTTAATTGTTTCCAAGATTTTACTGTCACACATTGCGCTACTATAAACATAGGTACACATATATCTCTACGATACAATGTTTTCAGATCCTCTGGGAAAATTCCCAGTAGGGGTTAGATGGCTTGAATGGGATTTCTAGTCCTACTCTTTTGAGGAGTCTCCACACTGACCTCCACAATGGTTGTACCAGTCTACATTCCCACCAGCAGTGGATAAGTGTTTCCTTTTCCCCACAACCTCTCCCACATTTGTTGTTGGTTGATTTTCTTATGATAGCCATTCTTTCTGGAGTGAGATGGTATCTCAGTGTTGTTTTTATTTGCATTTCACGAATGGCTAGCGATGTGGAGCATTTTTTCATATATTTGTTCACTTCTTTAATTTCGTCCTCTGAGAAGTGTGTATTCATCTCAGATGCCCATTTCTGAATTGGGTCTTTAAATTTGAGGGCCCTGTTA
>PVKA01056056.1:0-10061 GCA_004027165.1 Ctenomys sociabilis
TTGAATTCCGGCCCTTGTGGTTGCCAGGCAAGTGGTTATTCTACTGGGTTATCTCCAAGGCCCCTAGATTTTTTATTAAAATTAAGAAAAAAAAAAAACAACAGATAAAACAAAAAGTAAAACTACAAGACAATTTTCTACAGTTGTTTTCAGCTGTACATGATGGCTCATTCTTGGAGTCATAGCAGCTTAAGAGGCTAAGCCAGAGTTTTGCAACTATGAACCCAACCAGAGTAATTCAATAATTTGCTGAACCCCTGGCTCAAAATATAAAAAAGTGGGCCTGCCATGGCATCCCCACCTCCAGGGCATGCTGAGATGGCAATTGAAACCGGGAATCCCAGCTCTTGGGAGGCTGTAAAACGGCAGATCACTATGAGTACGGTCTAGTAGTGAGACCTTGAACATCCTGTAGACCCTTCACTAAATAAAATAAAATATAATAAAAAAAGGATGGGTATGGCTCACTGTAAAGGCCAGGGGATTAATCCCTAGTACACAAAAGATACCATTAAATGTCTTATGTTTCCTGCTGCTGAGACAAAATACTCAACATGCAAAGCTACAGGAGGAAAGATATCTTGTCTCACAATGCATAGAGGCTTCAGGTAATGACTATTGTTGGCTGATTCTGAGGGGGAATGACATGACAGAGGGCAGCAAACAGCAAAATAGGAAAGCACCAGTGAGCAAATCACAAGCAAAAAGGGCAGCAACCCTAATTCTGTATATTCTATCCAGACCACATGCTCTTGGAACAGGAAGTGCTCACATCCTAGTAGGTTTTCCCATTACTCACACCCAGAACTGTGTCAACAAATCAGTGGACTAAGTTATGAAATCTACGTCCTTGATTTCGTTATCACACACTTAACCGCAACATCACAAGCTCTAGATACAGCCAGCTCTGAATGGCCCCACCTATGACTGTATGACGCAAGCCATAACACTAAGTGTACAGTAAAATACTAGAATAGTAATTAAAAACTAATAAAACCATGAAAAGAGGTTGAAATGAATTAATTAGTAGACAATCTATTTAACATTGTTGCTTAACAGATGAAATATAATTGCTATAACAATCTTAGCTAACTCCTAATCTTTGATAAGATAAAATTTGTATTTGAGGTGGAGAACCAAAATTAGCTGTGCTGTTCAGCTTTATGTCACTATGAAAAAACATTTACTAAAAATAACTCAAAGGCGAAGAAGTCTATTTTGGTCTAGTTTCAGTGATTCAGGACATGGTCGGCTGACTTAGCTATGAACTCATTAATGGACTGATCATTTGATGAAGTTCATGTCCTTGTAATGATCTACTGTCCAAATGACCTAGCATATGCAGTTGAAAGGAGGAGAGCATTTATTTTGACTTCCAGTTTACGGAATGGTTGGCTGGTTCCAAGGCAGGCATAGGAATCATGGTGCCAAGGCACCATGTAGAAGAAAGCTGCTCAAACTACAACCAGGAAAGAACATAAGACAGGAAAAGAGCTGGAGAGGGGGAGTGCAAGGAAAAGAGCACCCCACTTCCTGTAACTTGCCAGTGATTGACCTCCCCCAGCCAAGTCTGCATCTTCCAAGCACATTCCCCTAAGGGCGCATCAGAAAGTAAGCACCTCGATGATTCCAGGACCTCTCTGATCCAATCACCTCCCAAAAGCCCCACTTTGGAACAGAGGACCATTTTTATGGCCACTTTAGTTTCAAGCTGTAAAATAGCCAAAAACGTGTTTTTTTAAAATCAGTCTTAGATGGGTAAGGCAATGATCCTAAGAACTATTAGAATGTTTTGAAACTAGCAGTTAGTTGGTGGGATTCTCACCTTGACTAACTATATATGCTGATACCTGTGAAGTGAGTGACTGCACCAAAGATAGCAATGTGTAATAACAGGGTCATGCTTGGAATTCCTGTCATTCTGGTCTTCTAATTATATACTGTTGATCATGACATACCAATTATGGTCAGACTGTATCTCAAGTAAATGATTTTTTCATTGTTGTTGTTGTTTGTAAAGGAGTAATAAATAATTTTTTTAAAAAAAGAGACAAGAAAAATGCCCGTTACTGCCTGATGCCATCTAATGGAAGGGCAGCCTCATTATGGTGAGTCCTCACCTACCATATTCATAGATCTGGCATTATGTGACTTCTGGGTCTTCTCTAAAGTCAGAATGACATTGCAATCTTTTGCATTGACACAGAACAGGAAGGCACCTTAAACAATGAAACTGAAGCAACTCACAATGGAAGCCTTGCAAAACGGCTTTAGCAAGTGCAAAGAACCCTATGTGTGTTCAAAGCCAGGGGAGTATTTTAAAGCAGATGCATAACAATGTGTTTTCTATTGTGAGAAATTTTTAAAATACCTTATAATTTTCTGTGACTCCTTGTAAGGTCCATTTTTGTAAGGCATCTATGATTTGGGAAATTGTTGTATCTTTCTTTTTTTTTCTTCCCACATTTCTGAGGTCAGTGGAGAGAGGGACGAGCATGCCTCAATGGTGGCAAGATGCTTCGTTCAATACTGTGATCACTCAGTTCCATTTAATAATTTGCTGCCTAGCATACACTAAATGCAATTATCCTGGATCCCAATCCATTAAGAGACTATTTGCTAGCTCCACAAGGGGATAGATGAGAGATGGAGTGGGCATACCTGGTGTACCTGAACCATAGGGCTGTTTCTCACATCCATTTCATCCAATTAATCGAAAAGCTATTATCCTCATTTTACAAATGGATAAGCTGACCTACTGACCTATAAGATAGGTAAGACTGTGTCACCTCTCAGTGAGAGGACTGCACTGCCTGACATAGGATCAATGACCTGAACTTCTATCTCATTATTCTCAAGTGTCACAGGCTGCCTTGTTCTTTGTACAGTCCAGGACACATCTATACTACCAGAAACCACAGTGACACAGGAGATGACCATGTTTGATGCCATCATTTATTTAGTCCTTAAAATAAGTCTCAAAGATAAAAAACAAAGAAGAAGAGAAAGATTAAAAATATTTTAACATGAGCCAGAGAGATAGCTCAGTGAACTAAAGCATCTACTTTGGCAAGCTTAGGGAAAGCGTGGGGACCATGGTTCACTACATGCTGTGCTAGCTGACCCCAGGGTGGCTGAGCTGGGCAGAGTCTGGGCATGGCAGCACATGCCTGTAATCCTAGGCTGGGGAGGCTGAAAGCAGGGGTATCACATGACTCTTAGTTGCCTGATGAAACCATGTAACAATCAAATACATTAACATATATAACATATAGTGTCCATGCTTGGAGAACTGTGATGTTTACAAATCACTGATTCATCACTATCTCTTTTCCCCTTGAAAATAATGCATAGTGTAGTCAGATTCCCTGATTTTGGAAGCAGAAGGTTAGTTTTAAGTCTGTCTCTCAGTTCATATTTGCAGTACATTTGGGAACTTGGTCTCAGGGAGGTGTTCAGTAATCTGGTGTCATTTCAGGACTTAGCTGATGATCTTGTAGATGGATGCCAAACTCAGCTGCTGCTATCTACCACTCCTGACTCACTTTTCTTTCTGGTGTCATTTTCCCTCTTTCATGATTCTCAGAAAACATCAGTGTTATTGTTGTTTGTACAAAAACTGTATTTTTGTCTGTTTTTATAGTATTTATTGATTATTTTTATTAATTTTATTGAGAAACAAATAACAATGAGACAGTTTCAAAACAAGGTAGTGGGACAGTTTCAATAATCAATACATTGCATATTGTTGTCTTCATAGTAGTTATTCATAATACAACATGCAGATGTGATATCCTATCCAAACATTATTAATACAAATCTTTCTTCTCATTGAATTAAGAGAAAGTAGCTGTATATCTATTCTTACAGTATTTATGCTTTTATTTTCCTCTTGGAAAATTTCATATGACCTTAATATGGTTGGCTTCTGCTTGCTATATGTAGATGTCATTTATTTATTTATTTATTTTTTTGCAGAACCGGGGATTGAATTTAGGCCCTTGCACTTGCCAGGGAAGTACTTATTCCACTGAGCCATCTCCCTGGCTCCCCTGTAGATGTCATTTTGCTTATTCTCCTCTTCAGTTAGACTTCTTTGCTTACCCCATACAAAGCATCTCCCTGTGACTTTAATATAACATTCACATCCATTTTGACTTTGGTCCTTATAACATACACATCCTGTTACTCATTCAGCATCTGACTTTTCTAACATTTCACCCCAGGAGAATGGATACCACGTCCTTTTCATTGTTAATTTATACTGACAATCTAAAACAGTCCACAGAGCACTGCAAGTAAACATGTACAAAGTGATCAAGAAAGTATTATGCATTTGGAGAAAAGAATAAAAATAGTTGTCTCTGAAATAAAAGGAAAGCCTAGCCAATAAAATTATGCTTCTGAGTCAAGAAAGGAGCTTCTTGAAAGGACCAAGCTCATGTGGGTAACATATATATAACAAAGAAAATTCAAAGATTACCAGTGATTAGGGAATACAGGGAGCAGTTAACAGGAAATGGACAGACAGCACAAGTATATTGTGGGGAGTGATGTCATTATTCTGAGACTTGCTCTTTTTTTCCCCAAAAGTATCAAATGGCTAAAGAAATGAGCAGCAGCTGTGCAGTAAGAAAATTGTTTAATTTCTCTAGCTTTCTATGAAGGCGATGCCAATAGTAAAAATGCAAAAGGTCTGATCATATTACTCCATACAAATATAATAGCCAATAATGAAGATTCACTTGAAATGAAAAGGAGAAATTTTCAACGTTTCTTTCCAAAGGTGTTTTCCTGAACAGACAAACCAGTCCCAGGGTTAATTATTGTGGTTTCCCTATTATTCCACCAGTTTTATTTTTTTCAGTTTGAGCTTTCCTTCCACTGTCTGTGTCTGTTTGCCTGGAGCTCGTGGTCTTGGCATTGTGCCCAGCTTGATTTAAATTTGATTTTCTCTTTATACAACATCCTAGCTGTGGTTTGCAGATGACATTTTACAAATTATGTTTAGGCATTTTTGTTTATTTATAGTAGGACAAGTACAGAAAGCTTATGCCCAGTCTGTTTGGATAATAACATTTAAAATAGGAGAAATAAAACTAATAGCAAAAGATAATGCATACAAATGTATGATTATACAGAACACTAGTACATGTTTACATGCCTTCAAGTGGAGCTGTGGATATATAATAGTGGGGCAATGTGTAGTATTTCCCTTCGTTCTCAATTTCTTTCTTAGTAACTGGAAAGAAAGGAGAATAGAATAGAGGCCTGTGACTATGATGTGTCTCTCTTTGAAAGGATTTGAGCAAAATATGATTGTGTTAGTAGTAAGTTGAAGAATAACTGTTTGTTTCCAAATATAAATTCAGAAAACAATTTCTCAACTCTCCAAAGGATTGCAGTCAATGGGTAAGGAGCAGGGTAGACCAATTGTATTTCCCTGCATGCTGCTTTTTCATTCTGAACAGCTTCCTTAGCTTTAGAAATTAATCTGAAATAAATTCCATAGCAATTCTGATCACTCATAGCTGTGAAAATGCCCATGTCTAGTCAGGCAGGAAGGTGAAGACCTCAAATATCTCGGGAGACTGAGGCAGGAGAATGCCATGTGTGAGCCTAAGCAACTTAGTAACTTAGTGAGGCTGTCTAAAAAATTTAAAGCAACTTCGCCATCTTCCTCCATCCGGCCCCGCCCGCCCAGCCGGAGAGACTGGCCAGAGACAATGCGTCTGACTCTGCCATCTTCCTCGATTCCGCCCGCGCCCGCCCAGCCCCAGAGACTGGCCAAAGACAGCGTGGCCGATTCGGCCATCCACCTCCATCCCGCCCACGCTGCCCAGCCAGAGCCGGGCCTGAGACAGTGGCTGACTCCAGCGGCCTCCTGGATCCTGCCCCAAGCTCTCCCAGCGAGAGCGAATTTACAGGATTCACCAGGCTTCCCAGATCAGTGAGAGTGTGGTGAGTCTGAGGGAGAGCCTTTGGCTTCTTCCCTCGCGCGCTACGTGGATCCCTGTCCCCAACCCCTGCAAGCCAGTGACTGGCCTGAAACCTCAGGACCCACTCACCAGCACCTCCCCGGATCCCCTGACCTAAAGGCCACTGATTGAGTGGGAATTTCCCCGATTCTATGGGCATCAAAGGTCAGTGAGTGTAGAACCCCAGGCCTGTGGTGCCTGAGATACATTTCCCAGGGATTAAGCTGCCCACCACCCCCCGTGGCCCAGTGACAGCTCCAAGCACACTGTGCCAGAGAAACATTTCCAGGTGATTACCGGTCCCACCCCACAGCCCCAGACCCAGTGCAGGTCGGCCTGGAGTGAGAACTCCAAGCCTGCCACGCTGGAGGGACATTTCTCAGCAATCCACGGCCCCACATTATGGACCAAAACCCAGCACAGCCTGGCCTGTGAGTGAGGGCTTCAGGCCCACTGCACCAGAGGGACCTTTCCCAGGTTACGGCCTGTAGACCCAGACCCAGCACAAGCTGGATGGCTCAGTACAACCTACTCAGTGAATAAGATCATCCACTATCCTTTTGTGAGCCCAGAAGACCCACCAAAGCCCAGGCCCACCCACCTGGGGAACGACCTGCCTGACACAGGAGGGCTGACCCCCAGAACCAACAGAGGGGAACCAAAGGAGCTGCAGCAGAAAAGGAACTGAACACAACAGCTAGACCCAGGATAGGCATACCTGGAAAATCTCAAACTTAATAGACTGGCACCCGAATCTCATCACAAGCTAAGGTTTATAGCTGCACCAAAGCTCTACACAAAAGGTCAAAGATCAGTGCTATACAAAATGACAAAGGGGAAAAATGCAGTCCCAGACCTCGAGTCCATCAGGAAGGGCAGAGGACACTAGCTCAGCTGCAATGAATGAACTAACAGATAAAGCAGCAAAGGAACAACAGCAGAAGGTATAGAGGAAATAAAATGAGAAGTAATTCCCCAAATTAAAAAAGAAATATTTGAATACATAGTATCTGAAATAAAGAATGAATTCCAGAAACATTGGAAAAACGATGCTCACCCAGACCAAGTGCAGAAAGCACTACTCCAACTGATATATATGAATTAACAGCATCTGAAGCAAAGAAACAACAGCAGAAAGATCATGAGGAACTCAAAGCAGAAATAAGTTCTGAAATCAAAAAAGAGCTTTTGAAGTCATAGGATCTGAAATACCGAAACAAGTCCAGAAATATACAGAGGAAATCCAACTTGGAAGAAACACAGCAGAAAAAGAATTAATAACTACCTGTAAAGAAGACATGGATAAAAAAAACTGAGGAGATCAGAAATATGATGGATTCCTTGAATGAGCAATACAGAAAAGAAATAGTACACATGAAAAACAGTCAAAGAGATATAGAAGAACGAAAAATAGCAATCAAGAGTCTACAAAACCATCTGAGTGAAAGCAAAGACAGAGTTTCAGATCTTGAAGATGCCAGAGCAGCTAGTGAAAAGGTGAGAAAGGATCTCTTAAAAACAACAAGAATGCAGGAAAAAATAATCCATCACCTGCAGGATGACGCCAGAATGAACAATGTCAGAATAATTGGTATCGAGAATGAAGGAGTCAATACAAATGACACAAAAAGAATTGGTGGAGAAATAATTGCAGAAAGCCTCCCAAATATGAGGAAACAATCCAACATTCAGGTCACCGAAGCATACAGAACACCAAATAACTTCAACCCAAGTAGAAACACACTGAGACATATAATAGTTAAGATCGCAGAAATCAAACACAAAAATAATATCCTGAAAGCTGCTAGAGAGAAGAAGGAGCTCACATTCAAAGGAAAACCCATTCGAATTACAGCCGACTTCTCTACACAAACAATGAAGGCAAGGAGAGCATGGAGCAGAGTTCTTCAAGTCCTACACGAAAACAAATTCCAGCCCAGACTACTATACCCTGCAAAACTCTCTTTCAAGTTTGATGGGGAAGTGAAATACTTCCACGACAAAGAACAACTAAAGAATTTCATGATGACAAAGCCATCCCTCCACAGGCTGCTGAAACAGGTTCTAGAGAGAGACCACAACGACCAGAACTCCCTGAAAGAGAATGGAAGGAACCCACTAAAGAGGACAGTCAATTAACCACAGGTTACAAAGGAGTAAACAATACGAGGTAAATATCATGACAAACATAAGTCAGCACATTTCAATTATAACCATCAATGTAAACGGACTCAATTCTCCAATTAAGAGAAATAGACTGGCACAATGGATTAGGAAACAAAATCCAACAATATGCGTATACAAGAAACAATTAACACAAAAGGACATTCATAGGCTCAAAGTCAAAGGATGGAAAACAATACTGCATGCCCCAGCACCTCAGAAAAAAGCAGGAGTAGCAATTCTGTTCTCAGACAGTCTCAATTTCAAACCAAGAATGATCAAACAACACAAAGAAGGCCATTATATATTGGTCAGGGAAAAAATTCAAGAGCAAGAAGTAACACTCATAAATATCTATGCACCAAACACAGGAGCACCCAACTATGTAAAACAAATCTTAAGGGACATGAAAAACTTAATGTCTAAGAACACAATTTTAACAGGAGATATTAACACACCCTTATCTCAAAAAGATAGGTCAACCAGACAAAAAATTAGCAAGGAAGTAGCAGAACTGAACCAGAGCTTGGAACAAATGGACCTGGTAGACATATACAGAGTGTTCCACCCAACCACAGCTGAATACACATTTTTTTCAGCTGCACACAGGTCATTTTCCAAAATAGACCACATATTAGACCAGAGGTCATGCCTAAGTATATGCAAGAAAATAGAAATTATCCCATGCATACTATCTGACCACAATGCAATGAAATTGGAAATAAATGACAAAAGAAACCAGAAAAACCCGCTAAATTCATGGAAACTAAACAACACCCTACTTAGCAATCAATGGGTCATAGAAGAAATTCAACAAGAAATTCAACAATATCTACAATTCAATGAAAATTCAAGTACAACTTACCAAAATTTATGGGATGCGATGAAAGCAGTTCTTAGAGGGAAAATAATAGCTATAAACTCACACATTAGGAAAATGGAAAGGGAACGAATTAGCACCTTAATGTTGCACCTCCGACAACTAGAAAAAGAAGAACAAAGAAAACCCAGAGCGCAAAGACGGGAAGAAATTATAAAGATTAGAGCAGAAATTAACTCAATTAAGATGAAAAAACAGTTCAAAGAATCCACAAATCAAAAAGTTGGTTCTTTGAAAAACTAAATAAAGTTGATCAGCCTCTTGCCAACCTCATCAATAAGAGGCAAAAGAAAATTCAAGAACAAGCGATAAGGAATGGAAAGGGTGAAATCACCACAGACCCAGTGGAAATTCAGAAGATTATCAGTAGTTACTTCGAGAATCTTTACACTCACAGAATAGAAGACACAGAAGAAATGGGCTGATTCCTCGAAAGGTACAAATTACCAAAACTGAATCAAAAAGATATTACAACTCTCAATAAGCTGATAACAGCCAACGAAATACAAAACAAAATAAAAAGCCTACTGACAAAGAAAAGTCCAGGGCCTGATGGATTCACAGCTAATTTCTACAAGAAATTTATAGAAGATATAATCCCCACACTCCAGAAACTCTTCCATGAAGTTGAAAAGGAAAAAGTCCTCCCGAAATCATTTCTGCAGGCAAGTATAATACTGATTCCAAAACCAGGGAAAGACACAACCAAAAAGGAGAACTACAGCCCAATCTCCCTCATGAACATAGATGCAAAAATATTCAACAAAATCCTGGCAAATAGAATACAGGAAATCATCAAGAAGATCATACACCATGACCAGGTAGGATTCATCCCAGGGATGCAAGGATGATTCAATATTCAAAAATCTATAAATGTAATACACTATATTAATAGACTGAAATCTAAAAACCACATGATCATCTCAATTGATGCAGAGAAAGCCTTTGACAAAGTCCAACACTCATTCATGTTCAAGGTCCTACAGAAAATTGGAATAGATGGACTCTATCTTAACTTGATAAAAGCCATCTATGACAAC
>PVKA01056057.1:0-10068 GCA_004027165.1 Ctenomys sociabilis
AAAAAAAAATAAAATGAAACTAGAAAGTAGATTTTTGGGAAGTAGGAAAGGGATTACAGAGAGATAGGAGAAAGGGGGTAAGGCTAAAGGAATTGACAATTATCAAACTATGTTAAATGTAAGTATTAATTCCCAAAACAAATTTTAACATTTTACATTACTAACATGTTATAGTAATGAAGGAAATTGTAGTGTTCCTTCCTAAATAAAGTCTTCATTAATATTTTTATATGTGTCAATAATATTTTTTTCTTTAACTTGAGTATCCACATGTCTAAAACTTCACTGAAGCATTGTGCCTGAGAGGGGTATAGGGGAGTAAGAGTGGGGGTGGGCAGAGACAATTGCTTGTTTCCACCTAACCTAATACATCACAGTATTTTACCCATTGTATTTTGTTGGTTGAAGCAGTTCACTTAGATTCCACAGAGGGTACAGAAATTCTGTTTCTCAATGCAATGAAAGATGTGAGATGGGGTATATACCGATGCTGCCATTTTTAGAAAACATCACTTTACATAATCTGGAAAAGATGAACTAGGCTGAATATGTTGTTATCTATAGTCTATCATTTGTGGTCTTGCAGACCTGCTAATTTAATATATTCAGAATAACTTCCTCAAGTACTCCTATTGGTTATTTTTACTGAAAAAAAATGTAACTTTATTTGCACAAACACTGAACTCAGTAGGTGCCACTGGAACTAATCTACAGATCCTAACTAATGCTCATCAAATCTGTCTTTGCTTTCCATATATGTTCTACTCAGTATCAACTAGCACCTCTGCTGGTACACATGGGTTATGGGGTGTGATGACCCAGGTGCTTATTTCTGAAGAATCTGACCCGTGCTCAATGTACATTTTTCAAACTATACTGGCCTTTTATCCATTCACCAATATTCAAGCAGGGAAACATCAAAGGAAGCTCCTGTGGGTTACTAAGGATAAATACGTTGTTACCTGCCAATATTGTTTAAAAAGAAGCACTGTAGCTATCTGATAATCTGAATCAATACCAAAACCAATATAGTGATGCTTTTTATTGCCTTCTGCTCTGTGTGGCACATGAAGTGAAATGGATCTGAACAAAAGCTGTAGCTTAACGCCTACAGGCAGGTGCAGGGGCTGGGGGTTCGATTCCTCACACCATCTGTGCCAGCTCCTCCCCAGGGTGCACTGAGGCAGCGATGGAGACTGGGTGTGGTGACACACGTCTGTAATCCCAGCACTTGGGAGGTTGTAAACAGGAGAATCACTATGAGTCCGATCTAGTAGGGAGACCTGAAAACCCTATAGACCCCTAAAACACAGAAAAAAGTCTTAATATACACCTAATTAGTAAATATATTTAAAAGTTTGAAGCTACTTATATATTGTTTGAGTTGTAGTATATCCTAAAATAAATATACTTCATATGAAAAAAAAAGCTATAGCTTAAAATTTAAAGGGCCATTTTTACCATCCTTTGAGTGAAATATGTTCCATTTGGGAAGTGAGATTTCTAAACATATAAACCCTAAAATCATGGACACAAAAATGCACAAACACTCATTTGTGGGTATTTGAGCTACTGATTCAAGCATGGTGACATGCACCTATAATCCCAGCACTTAGTAGGCTAAGAAAAGCTCACCATGAGTTGAAGGCAAGCTTTGGATATGTAGTGATTTCAAGGCCAGCTTGAACTCCATAGCAAGACCATGTCCCATGTTGTTATGGCTTATATATAGATATCCATTTAAAGCTTCAGAAAATCGTAGCTGAAGCTTTTCAGAGGTGGCTGGATCTCAAGTGTACACTGCCAGGATGAAAGTTTATGTTGGGATTGATTCACTGGTGCTAAGATTAAAGTCTTGAATGCTACTTGCCCTAATGTAGTCTGCATAAGGTATAAGGGACAGATATAATGATATCTGTATTTGTTGCTGCTCAGTTGTTTGTTGTTTCTTTACTGCTTTCTGCTTTTCCCCTGCCCTGTTTTGCCATGGACTGTTTCTCCTCTATGATACCCCTCTGCCATGCTGCTGTGCCTTGGAGCCAGCTGACAATGGACTGAAATGTCTATAAGCTGTAAGTCAAACAAACCTTTCCTTCGTTGATGTTGGGTGTCAAGAATTTCCTGACCAATGAGGAAAATAAGTATAACAAATGTATTCAATTTGCAAACAAATGTCTGGTCTTTTCAAACCATGACACCTTATTGGGGATTGTTATGCTCAGATCTAGAATGACTCCCAGAATTGCTCAGTGTTCAAAGGAGGAGCTTTTGGAAGGTGGATAAAACATAGGGGACATTATAATCATCAGTTAATGAGTTTACTAGATGAATGTGCTGTTAGAAGATGAGCATAATTGGAGTTGAATTACTGGGGATGGAATCTGAAAGGATACGTTTTCCTCCCTGGTTCCTCCTTTCATTCCTTTCTTGTGAGCACTTTTGCTCTACCAGACACTTCCACCATGCCCTTCCTGCCTTGGTGCCAGTCCATAATAGCCTGATTCCTCTAAAAGACATGTCCAAAATAAAACTCTTCTTTAAATTGTGTCAGCTATTTTGTTACAGCAATGAAAAAAAGTAAATAAGGCATGAATGCAGCACTAATCTCCTGGCAGCTCAGACATTTGATAATTGCAGTAGTAAAATCAGAATTGATGAGTGGGGACCAATACTGTTAGTCTCATAAATTGATTCCCATTCTTGCTACCATATTTCTACCATGTGTGAGTGTATCATTTTAACAATAGAGGGGCTTCTGATAGATGCTGCCTAACATCAACTGGATGAGTCATTATGTCTGTGTGGTTGTTTGCTGCCTTTTGTGGAAAGAATGCTGTGATGTTAATATTCAATATAAAAGTCATCACACTTTGTGCTGTTTGGTCTCAGAAAATGTTTGCCTCAAATATATGAAGTTTTAGCCCAGCCTAGTGGTGCATGCCTGTAATCCCAGCACTTGGGAGGCTGAGGCAAGAGGATTGTTGTGAGTTCGAGCCCAGCCTGAGCTACAAAGTGAGCTTAAGGTGAGCTTGAACTGCATAGTGAGACCCTGTCTCAAAAACAGAAAAAAAATATGAAGGTTTTGCAGGTGACTACTTTAAACTAAGACCTCAGAAACAAATTATCTTTGATTTTCTCCTGCCTCTATGTTTCTTCTTTGTCTCTCTGTCTTTCTCACCTAATGTCATATAAATCAGAATTTTGCTTCTCTAAGACAAGTCATAGAACCTAGACCTACTGTCTCTCAAAAGGAGCCATAAAACCTAGAGAAGTCATTTTTGTCATTTCATTTGAAGAATCTCATTTCAAAGAAGTTCTTCCCCATGCCCAGTAGGAAGAAATTCTAGGCAGAGAAGCCAAGAAGGACCTGAACAAGCCATAGCGTCCCCTCCTCAGTCTATTTCTATTTAAGCATATTATTTTGTACAATCATATTTTTTTCATGAGTACCTAGTCTCCTTCACACCTAATCATAAAAAAAGTTTTGACACAAGTGTTTAGGTCTTCACCTCTAAAGATTCCCATTCCATGTAAATCTCTGAGTAAATGAGTTTTCTATGCTATTCTCTCATTAATTTGTCTTTTTTTTTTTTTTGATGGAACAGAGGATTGAACTCAGACCCTTACACTTGCCAGGGGAAGTGCTTATTCTGCTGAGCCATCTCTCTGGCCCAAATTTGTCTTTTCTTATAGTACTATCAGCTGTGATCCTCATGATATGTGTCATACATTTCCTTCCATATAATGTCCACTCATCATATGCTCATTACTCGTTAGAGAAAGATACAATGTGGAGTTTTCAGTGAATTCTTGACTTTACCTACTTCTTACAGCATATAGTGCATGAGTACATGAAGTTCATCCCATTGCAAAAGCTTCTCCATGTTGCTTTTCTGGTCCACTTTTGCAGATGGCTTTAATGAAGTAGCAGCACTACCACCAGCAACAGCAGTACATATTCAGTTTGGAACTACATAGTAAATAAATTCACCTTTCATCCTTCCTGAGGATGCTTCTCAGTTTCTTATGCTTCTCATAAGAAACTTTATTAACATTGGGGTCATCATAGCTGTGGCTGACTGAGTTACTAGTGCAACACTGGTAGTAGGCACACAGGTGTGGCCATCTGCTTATGGATGTTATTCTGGCCCTATTCACTTCAAATCCAGGAAGTACTTTGTACAGATTAAGAAGGGATTTGCAGCATCTACCATCTTACATAGTGTTGCATTTGACAGAACCTAACTCATGAGGGACAGGTCTGTCTCATTAGTCATTTTATGTCCTATGCCCAAATACTTCAATTTTACCATGAATACGTTGCATATAAGAGGCCATATTTAAAAATAATGTGTATAAACCTAACACCTCCCCACTCCAGGCAGCGGCAAGGCCCTGCACCCAGCCAGATCCTCCCCATTCCTGCCTCCGCTTCCCAACTAGCCAGCAGTCAGGTCAGGCTCAGCATGTACATTGGCACATTGCAGGAGGAAGAATCCAAGCACAGCAGCCAGATGCAAGCTGGGGTGAGCTGGTCCAGTTCAAACTTTGTAGATCTTGACCCAGTAAGCTGAGACACACTGCTACACCCAGATACATGAAAGCATCCTCTCTCTCTCTCTCTCTCTCTCTCTCTCTCTCTCTCTCTCTCTCTCTCTCTCTCTCTTTCTCTCTCGCTCTGTCTGTCTGTCTTTCTTTCTTGATCCAGAGAGGGGGAACAGGTAATTAGGGTGATAGCCTGCTTGGACATCTCCAGGTACATCAAGGGGAGGTGATCAGACAGATCTTAGGGGAACTAATTTAAATACAAATTCCCAATTTTATATCTGTTTAGCTATACAATCATAATACTTGCCCTTGTGGTCTAAAATATAAACCCATTAATTACAAAAGAATGTCAGTTGCTAAATCTCAAGACTCAGTATTGCTAATTGTAGTACTTTAAATACAAAACTGAACTGCCTTAACAACATAATCACCCTTGGGTATTAATGTCAGTATAGGCTGAGGTATCTATTACACCAAAGCTCTACACCAAAGGTCAGAGGACTGTGCTATACAAAATGACAAGAGAAGGAGCAAAATGCAGTCTCAGGCCCCAAGTACTCCCAGAATAAATGCAAGACACTCTAACATTGCAAAAAATGGAAACCTGACTCCTGAAATCTCTGAAAAATAGTGTATGAAGTAAAGAAACAACTTCAGAAAGATACAGGGGATACCAGATCAGAAATAATCACCAAAGTAAAAAAGAAATGATAACTATAATGAAAGAATTATTAAGTGCTTCCACCGGAGACACTAACAAAAAATAGAGAATAGAAAAATGATGGAATCCTTCAATAAGAAATATAGAAAAGAAACTGAATGCATGACGCAGATTCAAAGAGATATACAAAAATTAAAATCTAAATCACAAGCTGGCAAAACCGTTTGAATTAAAGTGAAGATAGACTATCAGACCTTGAAGACACCATTGCAGCTAGTGAAAAGGTAAGAAAAGATGTCTTAAAAACAATTAGGATGCAGAAAAAAATAATTCAACATTTGGAAAATTATGCAAAGATGAACATAAGACTAATAGGCACCAATAAAAAGAGGGAGGCCGGGCAAATGGCTCAGTGGAATAAGTACTTCCCTGGCAATCGCAAGGGCCTGAGTTCAATCCCCGGTTCTGCAAAATAAATAAATAAATAAATAAATTCTTAAAAAAAAAAAGAAAAGAGGGAGTCAATACAAAAAATATAAAAAGAATATGGGCAGAAGTAATAGCAGAAAACTTCCCAAATATGGGAAAACAGTCTGACGCTCTGATAACCGAGGCACAGAGAACTCCAAATAATAACATCAGCTCAGTTAAACAGACCCAGACACATAATAATCAAGATCCCAGAAATTCAGCACAGACAGTATACTAGAAGCAAGAGAAAAGAAACAGATCTCATTTAAAGGAAAACCTATCAGAATAACGGCAGATTTCTCTTCACAAACCACCAAGTCAAGAAAAGCATGGAGCAAAGTACTTCAAGTCTTACAAGAAAATAAATTACAAGCCAGACTGATATACCCTGCAAAACTCTCAAGGTTAATTTGATATCTGATACCACAAATATTTCCATGAAAAAGAGCAACTGAAGAATTTCATGATGACACAGCCAACCCTACACAGGCTACAAAAAGATATTCTAGAAATGGATCAAAATGGCCCCATTTCCACAAATGGGAATGGGAAGAACCTACCAAATATGGCAAACATTTAAACACAGGAGTAGAATAGGTAACCAGCAGCAGAAAAACAACATGTCAAGCATATGTTAATACATCTCAGTTACAACAATCAATGTTAATGGACTCAATTCACCAATTATGAGAAATAGACTGGCACAGTGGATTAGGAAACAAAATCCAACAATATGTTGTATACAAGAAACAGACTTAACTCAAAAAAACATTCATAGGCTCAAAGTCAAAGGGTGGAAAACAATACTACATTCCCTAGCACCTCAGAAAAAAGCAGGAGTAGCAATTCTGTTCTCAGACAGTCTCAACTTCAAACCAAGAAGGATCAAATGAAATAAAAAAGGCCACTACACACTGGGTAGGGATAAAATGCCAGAGGAAGAGGTAACAGCCATAAATATGTATGCACCAAACACAAGAGGACCCAACTATGTAAGACAAATTTTAATGGACATAAAAAATTTAATATCCAATAGCACAATCTTAATTGGCACCTTAACATGCCCTTATTGCAAAAAGATAGGTCAAACAGGCTAAAAGTCAACAAAGAAATAACAGAACTGAACCAGACCTTTGAACAAGTGGACTTAGTGGTCATATATGGAGTGTTCCACACCACCACATTTGAATACACATTCTTTTCAGCTGCATATGGGACATTTTCTAAAATAGATCACATAGTAGGGCATAGGCCATGCTTAAGTCTATGCAACAAAACAAAAATTATCACATGCGTATTATCTGACCACAGTGTAATGAAACTGGAAATAAATGACAAAAGAAACCACAAAAATCCCATGAATACATGGAAATTAAACAACACCCTCCTCAGCAACCAATGGGTTAAAAAAGAAATTAAACGATATCTACAATTCAATGAAAATTCAAGTACAACTTGTTGGAATTGGTGGGAAGCAATGAAAGCAGTTCTTAGAGGGAAATTTATAGCTGTGAACTCGCACATTAGGAAAACAGAACTGGAACAAATAAATACCCTAATACTGTACCTCAAGGTCTAGGAAAAAAGAAAAGAGAACCAACATAAAGCCCAAAGAATGGAGGAAATTATAAAGATTAGAGCAGAAATTAATACAATCGAAACAAAGAAAACAATAGAAAGAATTAACACATCAAAAAGGTAGTCCCTTGAAAGATTAAATAAAATTGATAAGCCCTTAGTGAGGACTCAGAACATAAGAGAGCCTCTGCTGTGAGTTCTTGTAAACCGGTGGTGTCCCAAATTTTCTGATCAAGGAGATTATGGGGCCACATAGGAATGTGATCGATGATGTAGAGTGTGCCTAAGGAGAATCACTTAGAGAGGAAACATTCTCTCAGGCTTTCATGGAGAGGAAATTGGTCAAGCAATGGCCATGACTCAGCCAGATGGCTGACACTGACAAAGGATCTACAAACTGCAGAACAGGACTTCAGGGTAAATCCTGAGGGGATTTGACTGACCTTGTCACATAGCAAAAGCTACATTTTTAGTTATACAGTTCCTGCTTTAACTTGGTCTTATCCAGCCAGCATAATAATGTAACCATGAGGTATAAAAAGTAATGCCATATTCATATGCTGAGCTGTAAAAGTCTCAAGTCAACAACTTCTGACAATTCCCAGTTGCACTGATAACTCCCTTCTTTTATGGAATATTGGACTATATTGGGTTGTTTTGCTAAATTCAAGTACTACAGTCTTTGGACTGTCTTCAAGTATGAAAATGTCCTTTAAAGACTCTTCCAAATACAGTTTCTCTAACTGAAACACCCATCTCTCACAAAACAAAGCAAAACTGGTGGATAGGATTTGGGAGCCAGAAAGCTAGGAAATCAATCAAATGTGTGTAGGTAGGACAAGGCCTTTGTGCCTAAAGCAAATAAACTACCTCACCCCTGAGATAAGTATCTTGTCTGGTTAACTATTAGTCACTAGGCAACCTAGTGTCATGTGTTACTAACTTTACAAAATTATAAACAAAGGACTATATATATATATATATATATATATATATATATATATATATGTGTGTGTGTGTGTGTGTGTGTGTGTGTGTGTGTGTGTGTGTGTGTGTGTGTGTATACACACACAAAAAAAAATAGGATAGATATACAGCTACTTTCTCTTAGTTCATTGAGAAGTAAGTTTTGTACTTATATTTTTTAGACAAAGATTTCATGTCTACATCATGTCCTCTGAATAAGACTAAGAGGACAACAATATGCAACATATTGATTACTGTAAATGTCCTACTAACCTGTTTTGAAACTATTTTAATGCTGCTATCTTTTATTATCTTTAAAATGAATAAAAAGAAATTTAAAAATCACATAATACTGCTTTTTGTGGCATTGCATAAATATTGGCACGAGTTGTTTTAACACAATAAAGCTTACAACTTAAAAAAATTAATGTGTAGTTCTCTACTATAGGCAGCATATTTTTCCTACTGGGATATGTTATAAAGTCCATATTGTATCTTTCTACACCAAAGTCTAGCACCACTGAGACTGTTGGGTTGCATGGTAAATGGCCTAAACTTGTATCTCTAATAGTGGAATATACTGCTTGAAAACCCCAGAGAGATCCACTAAACACTGCTTCTTTCTTTGTGTTAAGAGAAGATCGATTTGTTTCATATTTTAATGGGGATGTCTCCGTATATCCCAGAATACTATACTACTAAAATAGCTACAAATGACATTAATACTTGAGTCTTCATAACCTATCTTCCATATGCAAGACACAAGTAAGTGCCCTCCCATGGTAGTGGAAAGGTAAGTGCCTTTCCAAGTAGTTGCCACTTCTTATTCATCCTTTCTATTAAACAAAATAGCATTGATAAATCGGATAACTGTGATGTTCTGTAATACTTATCCAATTGTTTAAGATTTTGCAAACCATATTGTGAATTTGGTTCTGAACAAGACTGTAAATTTGTATCATCACCTATCTCACTTGAATTCAATCTGCTTTTGATACTTCTTTCTGGCAGAAAGATAACAACATATTCATCATTATCAATGGACACAGACCATGTACTTGAAGCTATGTTAATATGTCTTAGTAAAGTGTCATATCTAGATCTACAGCTGTGGTTGAGGTTGTTATTTGGCTGAATATGCCATAGTTTATTGTAGTTTTCCAATGTGCAATTTACTTTTGGGTGCTATACTAGTAAATTAATACAGATGTGATGAGGGTAATAACTTTTACATCACTCATAATGTTAACGGTACAAATAATCTTTGCCATTCATCAAAGGTGCACTGTTATTTTGTAATTCATGGTCTTTTGGGGGGACAAAGGAGACAGGATATGATTCAGAGGCTTGAACTTGCTCCTTCTGCTGTGACAGCTCTTACCTTGCAAGACAAAGACCCAATATTGAGACTTTGCAACCAAGTATACCCTTAGTAATTATACGGTTTTGGGCTGGGGGACCAACCCCAATGTAAATCCATATATATGGTGCATTTAATATAGGCTAAATCTGGGCCAGAGTTCCATTTATTGCTTGGTCTAGTCTAAAAGAAGAGCTATGATATCACCTCCAGTGCTCAGGTAACAGTATGTATTCATCCTAACAATCCTCCTCAAAGTGTTTAGGTATTTCCCATTTTTTAGTGTATTGTTACTCAATTTGATGTCCTCACGTTTCTTCAGGGAAATACTTAAGAAAACATTAGACGCAATTCTGCTTCCCTAGATGTTGAATGGGAGAATAGGCTCACATTTTTTTTTTTTTCTTTTTGAGACAGGGTCTCACTATGCAGTTCAGGCTGGCCTTAAGCTCACTTTGTAGCTCAGGCTGGTCTCGAACTCACA
>PVKA01056058.1:0-10060 GCA_004027165.1 Ctenomys sociabilis
AATAATAGTGCACTCTTTTTTTTTTTTTAAATGGTCTTCAGAACTGATAACTGTTGCTTTTTTCTTGTGAAAAGCCAAAGCCAGGATAACTTATCAGTCTTTGTATTTATTCCTAGTCAGTGTCATAGGGCCCATGTCCAGCAGTTAACCACACCTTCCAGACCTTTCTCTTACTTTTCTGTAATACTTCCTCAACACTATCTGCTTCGCTGTATGCCTTAGCCTTGACAGAAGCCTTCATCAAATATCTAGAAAGAAAGAGTGGATCTTATTTGATTTGTACTCATGACTCTTATTCATTTATTTTTAAATCAGATTTTATTGCATGTTCTTAAATTTTTGAAACTCTTGATATATACTAGTGATATACACTCTATATGTACTATGGGCTCTTTGTACATCTAAAATATATTATTATTTAAAAAATTGTAAGTTTAATATTCAAACTTTTAGAAATAAAGGGGAATTTTAGTGTCATTTTCTGAAAAAAAGATGTTTCAGATTTAAAATACGTATCAGTCCTGTGCTTGTTTAGCCTTTCAGCCAGGACAGTGTTGCTTTTTAATTGTCTTAAAACTATACTTCCTTAGGTTTTAGGGTCAAACACAGAAGTACTGGTGATTGAAAAATAAAGTACAAACATCTGCTTTGTTCTCAAAATAGTAATTGACATTCATTAGACTTACTACATGGTGCTTGTCTTGCTTAATCCTTACATGGGTGTGCAAGTTTACTAATATTGCCTTCAGTAGGTAGATCCAGAAAAACAAAAACTGGACCCAGAAAGGCTAGGTGACTTCCTATAGAGCCACAAACTAATATTGGTACTGAGATTAAAACCACAACTTTTGGTACCAAAGCCCCCTAATGTTTTGCTTCTCTCTTTCTCTCTCTGCAATACTGAGAATTGAGCCCAGCACATTTGCACTGAACTATATATTCTCAGTCCTTTTTGTATTTTAGAATAGAGGCTTGCCATGTTGCCCAGGTGCCTTGAATTTGCCATCCTCCTGCCTCACAAATCTTGTAAGAGTGCTGGGAATACAGGTCTGCAACACTATGCCTGCCTGGTGTTTTGCTCTCACTTTCAATCCCTTAAGTAGTTCCCAAGACCACTAATCAGAGTTGCTTAAAGAGGATTTATTTATTTAATGAATTTAGGACAGGGTCTGTAGGTTGTATGGGGTCTCATTATGTAGATTGGACTCAGTGATTCTCCTGTTCTCAGCTTCCCAAGTGCTGGGATTACAGGCATGAACCACCACGAATTGTCTGGAAACTTTAGGAATGTAACTATGCCACAGGTACTCCCTCAGAATTTTTAGAAAGTGCATAATTAATTCTTTCAGCATCATCTTCCAAAGTGTTGATTATGATACTATTGTATGGCATAAAATATTCCTGAAACAAATAAGTTTTAGATACACTGGATTAAATGAAATTACACCACAATAACCTGTGGTGAATAGTTTAGAGTATTTAAAAAACATACTCTACCATAAAATCTTTTTTTTTTTTTTTTTTTTTTTTTTTGGTAAAGCACTGCCAAAAGAGCATCTGTGTGAAATCTCTTAATTGATAGCTTAAGTGCTGACAGCTTGAATGAGACAAGCAGTGAGACATCAAGCAAGAATGAAAGATCATAAGCAGTTGGGAGCCTCTTAACATATGTGTATATTCAGGCTTTGCTCTGCAGAATTAGTGTATGAGAAAATATTAAGGAGAAACACATCAATAAGAATTTTAGTGGTGTAGAAGGGATGCAGGTGGTTATAGTGGTTGATAATATTTTGCTTTTATTACTTTTCTATAAAGGTTTATTATCAACATTTAATACATTATAAGTTAAAGACTAGTATATTTTATACATGGTGATACCTACTTTTAAAGTTTGAAATGAGTTTTTCTTGTTGTTTTTAGGCACTTTCATGTTTAGTACAGTTTGCTTCTACTAGGAGGTCCTTATTTAGCAGCCCTGAACGTGCCACATACCTTGGTAATTTAATTAAGGGAGTAAAAAGGATACTTGAAAACCCTCAGGTATTTATGAAATAATTAATCAATATTTAGCATATCAAAGTAATATTTCTACTCAAAGGCACATAATAAACTCATGAATTATGATTCTGAAAAAAGTATGTAGTGTCTTATTTATCTTTCTTAGGTCTAATTTGTACAAATGTGCAATTTTAACAAATTTAAAATTTCCATAAAAGACTTCTGTGTTGCTCCTCTTTTGGTTCTTTTTGTTTTAGGCAAATTGGAATAGAGGGCATATATCTTACTATGCTTCTTTTAACATTGTATTACATTTCTTTGCTTGCATTTGTTAACTTACTGAAGTGATTAACTCAGGTTTATAACTACATTCTAAACTAGAAGATGTAATATTCTAAATGATAATATTGGGATAAGTGACTCTAAATTAAAGACACTTGTCTTTTTGCCCTCTTGTGGACAAATAAGCATTTGTAGATTTAAAAATCTACAGTAACTTCAGAGTTCTCTGGCAATATTCTTTTAAGAGAATTACAGAGCTATTATTTATGAGTGATTTTGGGTGTCAAGGTAAATATTCTGTTTCTCTATTTTGTTTCTGATTTAAAAACCTATAATTAAACTATGTAAAAAAATGGTAGTTTAAAGGGCTATATCTAAGTCCCTTTGTTATTAATATCTTTTGAGGGGACAGATAATATCTTTTTATAGAAATAAAGCATGGCACAAAATACTCTGTTGAAAGTAGTTATTCTGTAGGTTATTCACAGGAATATCAATGGGTTATGCAATTGGTTTTCTTTTCAGTGTTAGTGAATTTTACTGGTAAATAGAATTTTAACAATATACTTAAAATTTTTTAGTTGCTTCACGCTTAATCTCCCTATATTGTGGAAGATACTATGCCAGTCTTTGATAATTCTATTAGATGATTTTCCAACGTCCTTATATTGATGTTTTGCTACAAAAGTTATTTTAGAATCCCAACCAAGGTATTAAAAGACTTAAAATTACAAAATGTCTTCTTGATATTTATGTAATAATTACAGTGTTTTATATTCTTTCATAGAATATAAAATATTCTTTCATAGCTAATTCAGTATTAAACTAATGCTTTTTTGAATTTTATTTAATGCTGACTACAGTACATACTACAAAATACTGAAACAATAGCAGTAACACATTTGCTGTTTCCCAGGAGCTCACAGACAACTGGAGAAACTTTTTGTTCATCTTTCTTTTTAATCTATCCTCTCCTAAAGGTTACTTGCATATCTTTTAGGTATTTTATTAAACTTTATCCCGAATATTACAATAATTTGAATGACTATCCATTTAGAAACATGGAATTAACTTGAGGAGACAGTGTCTATAAGTACTTGTAAGTGTTGAATTAAACAAAATTTTTGTTCCTATGCACCATTTAAGTCCAATTTGTATTGCTTATTTCCATCATCCAATGTTTATTTTTCATCTGAAGTTTCAAGTACCTTGTTGAAAGCAAGGTACTTGATGTTCTCTTCCAATTCCTCTCTGTCCCTCTCTTTCTCTAAAAGGTTCCCCAAACATTTTATTTTACTGTGACCCAAAGCTTCTTTCATGTTATAGTCTGAGTTCCTTATTCTTAGTAATTGATAACATCATTTAATTTAGCAGGAACCACTTGTTTCCTTATAGTTTTTCCAGTTGACAGAAAGTTCCTTAAGTATCCATGTGAAGTAGGCAATTTAAATAGTTTGGAATTTTATTGGTTTTATTATTAATAGGTTTATTTTATTAAATACTTTTCTTTTTGTCTCATAATTTAGGGTTTGTCTGATGCAGGTAATTACCATGAGTTTTGTCGATTTTTAGCTCGTTTAAAGTCAAATTATCAGCTGGGAGAATTAATCATGGTGAAGGAATATCCTGAAGTTATCAGGCTGATTGCTAATTTTACTGTCACTAGCTTACAGGCAAGTAAAAATATAATTGCTGTTAAACTGTAGTTTTAAAATAGTTTTTGGCAAAGGATAGTACCATTGTTTTGTTCTGACATCTATTAATTTGGCTATTGAAATGTTCTTTGTAGAGGTTTAGGTAAAAACTTGATTGCAGCATTTATGAACATAATTGTCAAGCCACATACATGTCTAATAACTGAAGAAGGACTTGAGAAGCAGTAGTGAGATTTTAATGAAGAAGGAAATGATAGTTTTACAGATTGTCATGTGGGAAAATTTATTTTGTAAGTTTGGGGGAAAAGTTAATCAGTCATATTTTCCATATGATGTCAACACTACGAAAAATATACGACATGATTGAAAGAAAATACACTATTTTAATAATGGAAGGGTGATGTAATAAAGATGTTGGTTTTTATGTTTATAAAATTTATTACATGAACTGTTAATTATAACTATATAATCAGATTAAAATTTTATTTCTGTAATCAGAATTAAAATTTTAAAATATATCATTAATAATTTTATTCTGTATTTAGTGTATAAAGCTATGGTGTCATTTTAAATAACTTTTTTCTTTATTTCCTGTAGCACTGGGAGTTCGCTCCCAACAGTGTTCATTATTTATTAACTCTGTGGCAAAGAATGGTAGCATCAGTTCCTTTTGTGAAGTCAACTGAACCCCATTTACTAGACACTTATGCGCCTGAAATCACGAAAGCGTTTATCACTTCTCGGTTGGAATCTGTTGCCGTAGTTGTGAGGTATGAAGAATACTAAATGTTTTCTGTTACATTTTTATCTTTTACATCTTGGAATTTTTTTTGATATTTGAAGTATGACTTTAAAATGTATATTCTTTAAAGTACAGCTCTGGGCTGGCCAGATAGCTCAGCAGGTTAAAGCACCTTTTAGGCAGGTTCGATCCCTGGAGTGCTGTGCCATCTCTGACCCCGGGGTATGCTGAGGCTGTGATTAAGGCTGGGCATGGTGGCGTGCGCCTTCATCCCAGCACTTGGGAGGCTGAAAACAGGAGGATCGGTACGAGTCCAAACTGTGTAGTGAGACACTGTAGACACTGTACTAAATATACTTAAATAAATAAATAAAACATAGCTCTATGAATTTTGAAAAGTATATATATTTGTATATACTAGTATCACAGTAGGGGTATTGAATAGTTCTATTGCCCCAGAAAACATTTAGATCCCTTGTAGTCAGCTCTTAGCTCTTACAGTGACAGAGTTGTTCTGTTTTTTTTGTAATTTTTGCCTTTCCCACAATGGTGTATAAGTGAAATATATAGTATGCATAGCTTTTAGCTTTTAACATCTGGTTTCTTTCAGTTAGAATGATTAAGTTGAAATTATTCATTTTTGTTGTTTAGTAATATTCCATTTTATAGATGTATTAGTTTATCCATTATGTGCTAATTTGGGTTGTTGCCATTTTAGGCAGTGTGAATAAATCTGTTGGTAACATTCCTGTAAGATTCATGTGAATCTAAATTTTCACTTATCTTCAGTAAATACCTAGGTGTGGGATCTTTGGGTGGTATGTTAAACTATATTTTACTTTATTAAAAACTGCTGCTGTTTTCCAAGATGGCTGTAACATTTTTTTTTTAATTCTAAGATAAAATTTTACTTCTGATATTTCTTCAGTATGTAAGGACAACCAGAGTTGCCAGAATTGTAGAGAGCTGAAGTACAAATAATTAGGAAAACGTGAATGATACTATATGGCCATAACATTTTGGGGACTTACTTGAAATGTATGAAAGATCTAGTTGCTCTGTATTCTCATTAGCACTTTGTGATATTATCAGTTCTCAAAATTTACAGCCAGTAATATATTACTGTCTTTTCTCTTGTTGCTGAGACAAAAATACTTCACACACAAAGTTAAAAGGGGAAAAGATTATTTAGCTTACATTTTGTAGAAGTTTTAGTCCATAACTGGCTGGCTCTAAGGCAGGGTAGCCCATAACAGAGGGGCAGCAGTTTATAGCAGTGGAAGACAGCGAAAGCAACAAGAGTAGGGAGAGACAAGCCTTCTCTCTGTCTTTCTGCCTCTTTTATCTTAGCGAGACTGCTGGGATTGAGGAAGTGCCAACCCAATCAGTAGAATGATGTAACGGTCATTGACTCTTCATCCTAGCATTGAACCATGAATGAATCACAAACTCTACATTTAGCTACCTCTGAAAAAGCCCCATCTAAAAGTGCATGGGGCTTTAAGGGGGACATCTAGATACAAGCCCTAACAATTATGGTGCTTTAGTTTGGATTTAATTTGCATCCCCTTAATGAGAATAATGTGGAGCATTTTCCATTTACTTATTTACCATCTTTGTATATTCTTTGGCAAAGTTCCCATTACTAATTATTTATTTGTTTGTTCATTTAGTAAAACTGGGCCGTTTTAATGTTTTTCCAATTTAATAAATAGTTTTCTTGAATGTAGTCATGAGAATTATTCAGCAGTATTCAAGTTATGGTTTTCCTAATTGGTCTGTAGTCTTCAATAAGTGTAAGAAGTTACTGTATGAAACATCTGTCATCAAACTAGTAAGACTGCACTGATGCATCCATCATTTTCAGGATTGTTGGCTACCTGGGCATATTTACCCCAGATAACCTTGCCTCCTTGGGTCACAAGGCCCAACTTGCTCACGTTCACCTCAGTCACTGTTCCTTTGATAATAACACTCATACAGTGGCAATAAAGGATTCTTTTTCACACCAAGTCAAAAGGTGGCTTTCAGTACAGGATGTGTTCCATGGGCCTTCTTAAAATGTAAGCCTATTGGCCTAATGACTCTTTCATATTTAGGTGGTTTTCTTGTAAAGCCATCTCCAACAAAGCAGATTTTAGTAACCATCCATGTCTTCTTTTTTCTCTTTCTAGTTCAGATAACTTTTAATACTCCTTTGCTCCTGGGGCATGAACTTTGGGCAGAGGAACTTCTCATTTTCCTGCCTTTTCATTTTTGTTTAATCGTGTTGGAAAGTACTTTTGCACAAGACTGTTCCTCTCTGTCCAGCAGGTAGGCGGGTACTGCTCCTTGTGGAATCTTTTCATCATTCTTTTGTTTGGTGTTTCGCTTTTCATGCCTTTTTTTTTTTTTTCCTGGCACTGGGATTGAACTCAGGACCCTGCCTTGCCAGACCAGCACTTACTGTACTGAGCTGTCTCCCCGGGTCCCCTATGCATCTTGATAGTCTTCTTCATTCGTAATTTTCTCCACATGGCGCTATTTGTGATAGAGCTTAGCCTTCAGGCCAATCATTTTTTTGCCTTCTTTGAACATTCATGAGCCTCTTGACTTTTTCTTTTTCCCATGATAATCCAAGTGGTACCCATAGTGTTTACTGTGTAATTCAATATATTCATTCTGTGGCATGATGACAGCTGCAGAGCCACCATGGTGGGCCTCAGGTGTGCAAAGAAAAATCCTAACTTTGGGCTGTCCCAGATGCACAAGCTATCTCCACACAGCCAGAAACAGAAAAGCCTGTTGCTAATTTTTTAAAAGCAGTTTATTTTCTTAATGAGGGCTGGGGAGGTAGCAGCATAAGCACCTACCTGGCAAGCACAAGGTCCTGAGTTTGATCTCCAAAATGAATAAATAAATAGATAAAGGAACAATTTTCATAATGAGGTTTGAGTGGTCTATATATTCTGTTCACAACTCTTTTGGTTATATATGGTTTTGTCTTGAAACATGTTTTCTCTGCATCTTTCATTTCTGTTTTTTTATCTTGAAGCTTTAGAAGAGCTTAAAAGAAAGTTTTAATCTTATTGAAGAGTAAGTTATCCTTTTGTTCTGTGTAACATGTCCTGGTGTCATACCTAAGGAGCTATATCTTTTTTCCAGGGTCACAAAGATTTTGTTTTTGTTCTAGAAGTTTTATAGTTTTAGAATTTATGTTTAAATCTATAATCAAGTTTGGGTTAATTTTTATATATTATGTGTGGCAAATTCAAGTTCTGTTTTACTTTTAGAAGAATGAGCAGTTATCTAACACCATTTTTGAAAAAGTTTTTTTTTCTTCATTGAATTTTTTTTACATTGCTGTCAAAACTTAATTGACTACACATATGTGGCTCTATTTCTAGACTTTATTCTGATTAATCCATATGTCTTTCCTTTTTGTAAAAAGGAAAAAAAATATTTTATGTATTTAGTACAGGGTCTACAGGATCTCATTGCACAGATTGGACTCTTAATGATCCTCCTGCTTTCAGCCTCCCAAGTGCTAGGTGTACAGGCCCACACCAGTGCTCCCAGTCTCAGTTGCTATCTCGGCATGCCTGGGGGTGGGGCTGGCATGGTACATGGGGCCTCGAACCTCAGTTAGTTCACTGAGCTATCAGGCTGCCTCTAAAATTTTTTATTAAAGAGGAACAAAATAGAAATATTAAAACCAATAGTACAGAATTCCAAAACAAGATAATAATTACATGTTATCTTCAAATTAGTTGCTCAGATTACAAGATATAGGCATGCATAATTGAGCAGACCATATAAGCACACACTATTTGAATCAAAAAAATCAATAGTATAACTATCTTATCTATTGTATATATGCATCTATTTTCTTTTCCCTTCTTTTCTCATTTCACCCATCCCCGTTGTTTTTTTTTTCATGAACTGTTTCTTCCCATTTCACAGAGTCTATTGTAGATTTAGATTTTGGGTCTTACATACTTTTTCAGTTTCGTATACTAGGGGACAATACTATGCATGTGTGTATGTATATATGTACTTGGTACAGGGTCTCACTGTGTAGCTCAGACTTGTAGTGATCCTCCTGTTTTTCAGTCTCCCCAGTGCTAGCATTACAGGTGTGTCCCACCACGCCCAGTCTTGGTGGCAGCACACCCAGGAGTGGGGCTGGGTAGGCATGTGGTGCCAAGGATCAAACCCTGGTCCCTAAGTAGGTGCTAGTCTCCTAGTGTTGAGCTATCTCTCTAGCCCTTGTCCCTCTTTATAGCTCAATAATATTCCTTTATATGAAAATACTACATCTTTTTATCCATTTGACAGTTTGATGGGCATTTGGATTGTTTCCAAGATGTAGCTATCACAAATTGTGCTGCTATAAACATGAGTGCACATACCTTACTGTGGTATGATTTTTTTTTTTTAATTTAGTACATTGTCTATAGGGTCTCACTACACAGATCAGACTCCTAGTGGTTTTCCTGTTGTCAGCCTCCCAAGTACTGGGGTTACAGGTATGTGCCACCATACCCAGTATCAATTGATGGCCTCAGCATTCTATGGGGGCTGGGGCCACCACAGCATGCTGGGGTTTGAACCCTAGCCCCCTGCACCTGCTGGCAGGCGCTTTAATCTGCTGAGCTATTTGGCTGGCCCTCCACACATGGTTTCAGTGGCCCACACAGCATGCTCAGGATTCCAGGGTCAGCACAGCATGTGGTACTAAGGATTGAACCTGGGTCCTTGGGCTTGCCAGGCAGGCACTTATACCCTCAAGTTATCTCCCCAGTCCATCGAATCTTTTATTTCTTTTTCATAGAATTTTTATTTAGCATAGTTTATTTGTGGTTAGTAAAAGCATATCACATTCTAATGAAAATTTTTTGTATGTTTGCAGAGATCATTTAGATGATCCACTAGATGATACTGCTACTGTATTTCAGCAGCTGGAGCAGTTGTGCACTGTCAGCAGATGTGAATATGAAAAGACCTGCACTCTTCTCGTACAGTTGTTTGACCAAAATGCACAGAATTATCAAAAACTTCTGCATTCGCCTTCTCGAATAACTGTGGACATGGCAATTCAAGAAGGTCAGTAAATTTTATGTGAGTAATATGTAAATATTAATATTATGCAAATATTAAGAAGTATCATGAATCACTTTAATCTCATTGTAAATTATGTATATGTATTTTCCCCAATTTCTGTAAGCTATTAATTTTATTAATAGCTATTAATTTTATTAGCCTGCTTCTGATACTTTGGTAGTTTTGTAGGTGAGTTTTAATCCTCCTTTATAAGATTTTTAGGAAGAACTTCTCTGGCATTGATATTTTTAAAAAAGCTGTCAATTATTTAATCTTTTTTTTTTTTTTTTTTTTTTTTTTT
>PVKA01056059.1:0-10060 GCA_004027165.1 Ctenomys sociabilis
CTTTTAGTGTCAGCCCAACTAACATATGCGATTGGCTTCTGTATACCTTGCTTGCTGCTTCCCCGCCCACTGGTGCTATATAATCCTGAGTGAACAAAGGCTCAGGGTCGCCGTGGCCCAGTTGCCTGGGGACCCTATGCCGGCATAGCTTCTAAAATAAACCCCGGAACTTTCACAAGGCCTCGACTCTTGGTGTCCTTCCTTCCGCGCCCCGTCTCTGGACTTAACAGTTGCAAGACACAGAAATAAATCATAATACATTCACTAGTGAATACTGCAAAATTGAATAATGATGTACAATGATGCATAGCAGTATGGATGAATAACATCAAAAAGTGGAAGAAACCAGGAATTAAGGGCGAAGAAATGCATGCCATGGTATCCAAGTTACATAAAATGGTACAATCACATTATCCTATGCGGCCTCAATGGCTGTCTCAGTTATTCTCTCATTGCTGGGACAAATACCCAACACTCAAATTGAAGGAAGGAAAGGTTTATCTAGCTCACAGTTACTGGAGGTTTCAGTCCATACTCGGCTGGCTCCAAGGCAGAGTAGCACATAGCAGAAAGCAATCTTTCCTGGTGGCATCAAAGAACAAGAGCGCAAAAGGGAGGGGTAGCAGCAGCCCAAGCAGCCGGCTGCTCTTCCCACCTAACATTGTAATGCACATTACCTGCCCTAGGGCAGGTGCAGCCTCCACGCCCACAGTAATCAATCACAAACTCCAGAAACCGCTCCAAGCCTGCAGGAGGCTTTGGGGGACACCTAGACACAAACCATAACAATGGCACTATCAGAACCTTCTGCCTCTGCGAGCAGGAGGGCCTGACCGTGATCTTCACGTTGTGCCTCTTGATTTGGGTGCTCATGACGCAGGTACTGTATTTTCAGCTGATGAACTTCACTGAGCAGAGCATTTGTACACGCGAAGGTTAACTTTACATGTCAACTTGCCTGGGCCACAGTGTTCACATAGTTGGTTAAACATCACAATGAGAGTCTAAGCGAGTGTTTTGAAAGAGATTAACATCTGACACAGTACAGCAAGAAAAGCGGATTGTCCTCCATAACATGAGCGGGCTTCATCTCATTAATTAAAGGTAGCCCACAACTTAATCTCCCGCAGACAAGGAGGAAGTCTACCACAGGGAGCAATGCAGCGCTGACTCCTCCTGGGCCTTCCGCGGGTGGCCGGTGCTGAAGAATGTACGTTTCCAGGCTTCATATGATCACATGAGCTGACTCGGGTTCTCAGAACTCTGACTAATTCGGTGACATGGAATCTGTCTTTATTTATGTCTTACTGCCACAAAAAAGTTTTTGTAAGTAATGCGTGTGTGGCAACATTTAATGGAAGACAGTATCTCTGCAGCCTGTTCCCTCAAAACAAGGCATAACTTGCATCCAATTGTTAAGAATTAACAGTAACTGTAATTGGCTAAAGCTCTGCCATAAAAAGGGCTTACATTTTTCACTGAAGCAATTTTACAGTCATGGCTTTTTTATTACATTAAATTTAGTATACTATTCTAAGAGTATCACCATGCTACACCACGAAACAGTACATGAAACCTTTAATTATTGAATTCTAATACTTTGTGACTAGTAATCTGGAGAGCATTACATTTTCTGCAGAATTTTTTAATACTTTTAAATATATCTCACTATATACCTCCAAAGTTTGGCATCCACCCTATGCTGGTGAATTTAGTCATTGCAGACTTTATTTGACTTGTTTAAAGATATATAGTATAGATGTACTTTTAAAAAAATTTTAACAGAGAGTCTGTAAGCTTTTATTAGTTTCAGACTTGCACAGAAAAACTTGATTTTCATTAACCTCCAAATGATTTTAACATTTTCTTGTTTAACATTAGTGTATTACATTAAGATTATATTCAGAGACCCAGCAGAAGAGCATGCTACTTAAAGCACTAGTAATGAAGCTCCAAACATACATTGCAATTTTTCTTTCTTTCTTTCCTTTCTTTCTTTTTCTTTCTTTCTTTCTTTTATTTATTTATTTTATTTACTTATTTACTTGGTACAGGGTCTCACATGCAGCTCAGAGTCATAGTTATCCTCCTATCTCAGTCTCCCCAGTGCTGGAATTCTGGGCATGCACCACCACGCCTGGTTCTGGTGGCAGTTCAGTGCACAGCTGACATGGCATGTCGTATTGGCACTACATTGAATACTGGGGATCGAACCTGGGTCCTTGTGCTTGCCAGGCAGGAGCTTAGACTGCTGAGCTGTCTCTCCAACACTACAACACAATTTTTAGATTTGCTATGACAGAATTTCAATACAGTTGCTTCTTCTACAATCTTAGGTATAATATCCCAGATTTCTTTGAAGAAGAACCTGTACTTTTCAGAGAATTTGGCCATTAGGACATCTAAAGATTTTACTCAAATTAGAGAAGATCTGCTATGCTCTCTAGCGCCTATAGCTCATCTCAGTTCACTAATACGCCCCCTAAATCCCAGTCACAGGAAAGTCACAGTCAAAGTTCCTCTGACTCTTTGGTCCCTTTGCATACAGTCCCCCCACCAGGGTACCCCAAGCTGCCTATTGCAGCCCTACTCCCATGTTCAACCCCTACTTTTTGAAGTTTTCTCAATGAGATGCTTCTGATGGCTCAGGGTCTCACTATCCCCACACTCGGGTACTGTGTGTCCTCTGACCCATTCCCCAGCTCTTCCTCCCTGTTCTCTCTCCCAGACCTATCATCTGCATGAGCCTCTGAGTGGTCCTGCCCTGTGACTTTGTGCTGAGTTCAGTTAATGATAGGCGGTCTGAAGAAAGAGGGAATTGACCATTCTTTCCCTGCCCTTTGGGCCCAGGGATGGAGTTATGCACTACGCCCCATTGTTTCTTCATTCTCTGATCGTACTTTGCAAATGATCCTTTATTCAGCCACAGAAAATGGCCCTGTTGAGGGTGTAACCACCTATTTCCTTTCAATCTGGATTGATTCTATCATTCACTAAATTAAACCAGGGCATCATCCCCACTCAAAGGCAGTTATTGACCTTCCTCTTGTTCTTTAGTAACTTTCTTAAAACTCTAATTGTAACTTTTCTTTATGTGTCTGTTTCTCCATTAGCCTCTTAAATACCACAGCAATAATTGCATAACATCTGAACTCCCATACATGGCAAAGCTCTCATATGTAATAAGCATTTAATAAAAAGCCTAGTGAGCAAATGTATGAAGAAGTTACAGAAATTATAAGGGTAACTCTCAACATAAATAAATGTTTTATTCAATTATACTGGCTCTTTTCATCACATTATTGCTTCCAGTAAATGCTTTAAGCTTCAAATTTGATTTAGAAACTAGGGAGGAATTTTATAGACTCCATCACCTCTGGGCAGCAATGTATTTTCATAACACTTTTACCACAGAACACATATTACTAAAAAAGATCCAATTGTCTTCTTGTATCAGATGGCATTTTCTTTTCATCTTCGTAATTTCCTCCACAAGAATTGCAGAGTTCAGGGGGCACTGGGTAACATAAGGAACCAACAATTTCATATTTTCTCCAAAATTAAATATTTTAATAGACTGCAAAAGCAAATCCCTATGTATATTTCCTTACTATTTCTCTCTGAAAAATATTTATTACAGATTTTAAATGACAGGTTTCATTGTTAGAAAATGATTCTATCAATTTAATTATATTGTCACCTCAGGAGCCATTCTCTTATATTTAAGAAGTCTAAAGGAGAAAATATCCTGAACCCAGAAAACCATTGCAACTAGATACCTGATATTGCACCCATATATAATCTCAGAAAATATGATTATAATCATTTCCCTTTTATTTAACTTCAGAACTTTGGTTTAGCAATCACACATTAAAGCCAGCATTCTCAACAATAAGCTGTGAGGTGCCCTAAGTATATATAAATAAAGATCATAAAGTCATGCTGCTCCTCAACTCTGAAAGAATTTTAAACTCTTAGAGGAATGGAGGTTCTTTACATTCCCACAACAGTTTCCATACATCTTTGCCAAATTTAATAATGCTAAATCTGGACCAATGACATTTTGTAAGTCTAGGGGACGGGGACTAGAATCTCATTTTTTTTAGCCTCTTTTTTTACTTTTTAGATTTCAATTCAAAACCTTTTATATTTGTTTTGTGAGAGTGTTTTGCCTTGAGGTTGGTTGGTTGGTTGGTTGGTTGGTTTGTATTAAGGTCTGCCTATGTTACCCAGGCCAGCCTGAAACACTTGAGCTTAAGTGATCCTCCTGCCTCAGCCTCTTAAGTAGCTGAGACTAACAATGTGCACCAGACTCAGCTTAGAATCTTAGTGCATTTTATTGTAAATTCATTAATTGCTGGTAAAGCAGAGTTCTTGTTCCACAGTGGGTCTTTTACTTTTATTGCACTTTTGACTACTGTTAAATTAATTCAGAAAATCTAATTATACAAATATATGAGGCCATGACTCACCAACATGACACTGACAAGGGATCTACAAAGAGCAGTAAAGGGTTACAGGATAAACCCTGAGGGTACCTGACTGACCTTATCTGACACAAAAGTTCCATTTCTTGTTATATAGGTCTTGCTTTAACTCGGTCTTAACCATCCAGCAGAAAAGTAAAAAACTGGAGATATATAAAGTCATATTAATATACTGAGTTGTGAATGGCTCAAGTCAACAGCTTCTGTGGATAACCCGCTTCTGTTGTGGATCTTTATTTATATATACTTAGGGCACTTCACAGTTTATTGTTGAGAATACTGGCTTTGCTTGTGAAAGATGTGAAGAGAAAGGAAAATGATTTATTAAGGGAATATATATATATATCTATGTATATATATATATATATATATATATATATATATATATATTAGCTATCCCTGTTTTGAAAATCTGTAACATATGTATTGTCTTTTTCATTGTTTTTTTGTTTGTTTGTTTTTAGCAGAACCAGGGATTGAACTCAGGCCCTTGCACTTGCCAGGGAAGTGCTTATTCCATTGAGCCATCTCCCAACCCCCTTTTTTTTTAACATATGTACTGTTTATGTCATTTTTTCTATTTGTTTTTGCTTCTATTTTTCATGCCAGGGAAGTGCTTATTCCATTGAGCCATCTCCCAACCCCCTTTTTTTTTAACATATGTACTGTTTATGTCATTTTTTCTATTTGTTTTTGCTTCTATTTTTCACTCTTCAAGTTAAAATACAAATAAATAATTTTTTAAAAACAAATACATGAGTAAGCCTAGATGTTTTTGCAAATGAAGAAGAAAACTTCAGTTCATTTAGAGCTACCTTTGTCCTGAGTGTCAGTTGCATCTTATCAATGGTAGTCCTCATGGAAAGTCTGAAGCACAGTAAGTAGGAAGCACTAGTCCTGCCCCTTTGTTACTTTTTAGAAATTGTATTACACAATAGAGATTACTCTAAAACTTATACGGCCACAAAGACGTTATTATTTATGGTTATTAAAATTTTAAATTAGAAAGTAGTAGATCAGAGATTTAAATTATAAGTCCACTGACTCCAAAGTCTGCATATTTTTATTACACAATCACAATGATAAGACAGTTTTCCTGCACTTGTTGTGTGTAGAAAAATATTAGGTCCTATAGAAAACAAATAAAGCAATTCATCATCTGAACTATGAAGAAAAAGAAAATATATATTCACTCTGATTTTCAACTGTGGAATTGAAAATTAAGACATATTTAAGAAACAATTTTTGGTCATGGAAAATATGAAGGAAGTAGAAAAAAATTTTTAAAAGTTGAATATCACCAGAGAAATGTCCCATGATTGCTACTTGGACACAACGTTAATTTTTGTAGGTTAAGTGAATACAAGTGATCTGTTCACTTCTAGAGAAGTTGGTGCTGCTTTTGCTCATAAAATTCTCCTTGCAGAATTAATTGAAATTGACTTGGCTACAAGTACTCTCAGTTGATTTGGGAACTGGCTCAAGAGTCACGAACAAGGAATAATCATAAACCTCTGAGTGCCTAGTTTTCTAGTGGGTGGCAGAGGGATTGATGGATGGTGTTTCATTTAGCATCTTCATTAATGATCTGAAAGAGGGAGCAAATAGCTTGTTAATGAAATTCACAAATGGTAATATGTAGGGCATTGCAAACACTGATGAAAGTGGCTAAATTATCAAAAGAAACACACAGGTTCTAAAAATGTCTAGACATAAACTGCCTGAAATGCAGCACAGAAAAATGATCATTAACAGTGAGATGTGTGGGCAGGGATATTGGGAAAGAAGTTGATTGGGGTGGGGGGTTATGATGTCATCTACTAAGCGGCTTCCAAAATATTACTTCTAAAACAGACCTAGGAATTAGAGAGAAAAGTCAATGAGATCTCAGCTTATGATGTGAAATGGCAGCCAAAAATCTCTGGCTCACTCCTGAGGGATGCAGCAGATTTTAGAATCCGTAAGAGCCGAAGTGTAGATTGCAGGTCTTCAATCGGGTCTGAGTTTTTGTCTCTCAGGGGAGAACTGGATTAGCCACCTCACACAGCTACTTGAGGGTTAGCAGGGACAGTGGATACAAAACCACCGAGCAGGCCAGGCACGGTGGCACATGCCTGTGACCACAGTACTCAGGAGGCTGAGGCAGAAGGATTGCTGTAAGCTCCAGGTCAGTCAGGGCTACAAAGAGAGTTTAAGATGACCCTGAACTGCACAGTGAAACTCTGTCTCAAAAAAAAAAAAAATCAAGTATGGTTCCTGCCAGGCAGGGATGTCCAGCAATTCTTGGCGATAGCTGGAGTGAAGCAGGCTTGCTATGAATCTATCTCAAAACAGATTGCTGGACTCAAGACTTAGTATTTTCAGTCCCAAAATGCAGGACTAAACCAGAGAAAATTCCCAAAAGAGGACCAGAGGAAAAATTGATCCAGTTCACCAACTCTAGGAACACAGCTGAGGCAGGCAAGGCTGAAAGCGGAGAGCACACACTTAACAGAAACAAAATGTAAGTAAGAGTAATGAGGTGAAATTAAAAAAAGGACCGCTTAGGCTTTAGATCAAGAAACAAATTTTTCCTTGACACTTCAATTAGGTGTTAGTGGAATATTCATACAAGGGGAATAGTAAGTGAATCATTTCTTAAAGTATTTCAAATTAACTGGATAATGGCTCAAAAAGTTTATCACTGAGAAAAAAAAAAAAACTGTGCCTACTGCTTTGGGGCTCTAATAATTCTCACACTACTCTTTCAAAATTGTCCAAGAGGTTCTAAAACTATAATAGAATAATTGACCCTTTTCTTCAAATTCTCACTAAAAATCCCTAATAAGTCATTGAAACAAAATGTTATAGATTTGAAAGTCCTTTATTCTCATAAATTATTCCTGAACACTCTTGTATCTGCTATTACCATCTGTGACGGTCTTGGAGGTTTTTTCATAATTATCTATGACATTCATTCAAATCTAATTCAACTAAATTTCATGACATTCTGCCAAATCAGTCATTCTGTTCAGATGCTCCAACTCCAGGACAAATGTGAAGTTCTCAGCACTGAAAAAAAAAATCATACCTGAGAGGTTTCTGATCTGGTGCAGGCCACACAATCAGCAGATTACAATGAAGTGGGGCCGAGGAGACGGCTCAGTGGAACAAGCGCTTCTCTGGCAAGCACAAGAGCCTGAGTTCAATCCCCAGTTCCATAAAAAAAAAAAAAAAATTACAATGAAGAGCCAGAAGAAATATCAAAGACAAAGGGCAGGAATCCGATCCATGCATCAAATGCCACCCGAAAAACACATACAGTCCACCATGTACCAGAGCCTGGTGAGGTTCTGGTGATTTAACAATGAGGATCACGAAGTAAACTCCTACATGTAAAGACAGATGTCCTTATGAGATGACATCTGCCAAGAAGAATGAATGAATTCAGGCCAGTGAGATGGCTCAGTGGAATAAGTGCTTCCCTGGAAAGCACAAGGGCCTGAGTTCAATCCAAAAAAAAAGAATGAATTCAAGTGTAACACAGTTTCTAAGAGCCAGCAAAACTACAAAGAAGCTGAAGATGTTTAAGGTATGATTTGGAGATGGGAATACGAAATAGAGCAATTTAAGGTAGAACATTCAAAGAAGACCTCTCAGGAAATGACATTTGAGGGCCAGCCAGATATCTCAGTGGACTAACGCGCCCAGGCTCGATTCCTGGCGTGCTGCCGGCCCCACTACCGAGGGTGCTCTGAGACGGCGCTCTCTGACAGCGAACAAGACTGAGCATGGTGGTGCGTGCCTGTAGCCCCAGCACTCGGGAGGCTGCAAACAGGAGGGTCACTGCCTTGTGCAGTGAGGCCCCGTGGTCCCTGTACTAAATTTTTTTTTTTTAAAAAAAGGAAAAGGAAGAATGGACTTGAAAAATGTGAGAGAGGAAACAACTAAGGAAAATCACCTTCCAAGAAAAGGAAAAAGCAAGCATAAAGGCTCCACTCTTATTTCCAAAGCAACAGAAAAGCCAACATAAACAGAATAATCAAGATTAAATAGAGTAACCAGGAACCTGAGGATCTTCATGAGTGAAGGTGGCAAAAGGGTGGAGAATAATAACTAGGCGAGGGCTAAATAAATCCCACAGGACCTTGAAGGTCAGGAGAAGGAATGCATAGGGATCGAAGATTTTGAGAAGAGGAATGTGTTCATCAGCTTTTTATCACTGTGACCAAATAACTTCTCACTGTGAGCAATAACTTAAAGAAAGCAAAAACTTAAAGTTTTCTTCTAGCTCATACATGGTTCAAGGGAAACTCCATCCAAGGCTGGCTGGTTACATTGCTATGGGCCTGTGACAAGGCAGAAGCATCAGAACAGGGGCACAGCAGAGAAAAACTGCTCCCCTCACAGCAGCTAAAAGAGAGGTGGGAAAGAGCCAGAAAGGCAGGGCTGGGGCAAGACACAGCTTTCAGAGTTACAGTCCCACTGACCTACTGCCCCAAACCCAGCTCACATCCTTTGTCCACTACCCCCCATAATGCCATAAAATTAAGATCTCATCAATAATTGATCCACTGATAAAGGTAGAGTCCTCGCAACACAACCATCTTTCAAAAGGCCCACCTCTGAACACGAGACAGTTGGACGATTTTATATCGACGCCATAGCAGTCTGCCCCAAGGATGAGATTTATACTTTTGAAAGACAATTCCATCTGCTCTTTGGAGAACTGCTTTTATTGGATGCAGGTGAGGGGGGGAAATCAAAGAGTGGAAACATGGAAGCCATGTTTATAGAGCCAAGAAAAGACATAAAGGAAAACAGGGGGGACAGAAACAAGCCTACAGGATCAGAAGACATTTTGAAGATAGAGCCAACAGGATTTGCTGATGCAGCGCGTGAGGACAGTGTCAGGGAGCCGAGGAGCTTGCTGCTACGACCCTGTGATGGGGTGGCTTCTAAGAGAGCCACGTGCTGTAGAGTGGAGTCTTGGGAGAACAGGAGACGAGGATATGAGATTTTTGCTGTTGTTGCTGTTGTTTTGCAGTAAGTTCACCCCTTTATGTATCACTGTTGATTAAATTCTTGAAAAAAAAAATAGAGAGAGAGAGAGAGAGAAAAGCACTTTGGTAAATTTCAGAATCCACCTATCATTTTGAGGAAGTCAGACCTTTGTTGTCACTCATCCTAAATTGATCTCTTTTGTGTTTGAAAACCACATGCATTGCCAGGCATGGTGGTGCACGCCTGTAATCCCAGCCTTCAAGAGGCTGATCCAGGGGGAATGTTAGACCAACCTGGGCTACAAAGTGAGCTTGAGGCCAGCCTGAAATGCATAGAGAGATTTTATTTCAAAAAGGAAAAAAAAAAAAAAAGCCACACAAGTAGCTTACAACTACCTCATACCAACCCCAACTTCACAGCATTATAGAATCTGCTGAACACATTTTGCAAACCATCAGGCTGTTAGAGCCCTCCATCCTGAGTTCTTACTGGGGAGCTCACACCTGGTTAGTGGGGAAATGTGGCTGTTTCTATAGCAGATGTGCTTTCATCATGATCTCTCTCTCTCTCTCTCTCTCTCTCTCCCCCCC
>PVKA01056060.1:0-10059 GCA_004027165.1 Ctenomys sociabilis
CGTAAGGTACATCTCCGCGGGCTGCACATGGATATCCAACTGTCTTCCAGTAAGCCAGACATTAAAGAAGTTGCAAAAAAATGTAAAAGAATGTTACTCATCCCTTCTATAATTATTTTCATTAAAAATGTATGCTACGTGCTAAAAAAAAAAAAAAAAAAAAAAAAAAAAAAAAAAAAAAAAAAAAAAAAAAAAAAAAAGAAACAAAAGGAGGTTATGAGCAGAATAGATTTATTGAAGGGAAGAAAGCTCCTGTCTGAGAGAGGGACAGGAGGGAGGGCCCAAGTGGGTAGTTCCCCCAATAGCATTGTTTTTAATGTAAGTATTAAAGCCAAGCATGGTGTTGTGTGTCAATAGCTAAGGCCAGATAAGAAGTGCAAGGTCAGCCTGGGCTACACAGCAAGAATTTGTCTAAAGCAATGGGAACAAATTTAAATGAAACCATTAGCTTTGCTTCCCTCCCTACGGAAACACGCAAAACTACATACACACACCCATCTCTATCCACTGCCGCACCTCCAGGCCTGTGTGACTGTGAGGGGCTGGCCTGCGCGGTGGTAGTGAGCACAGGTGTCCTTCACGAGGGTCACCACAAAGACAACATAGAAAGCGTCCAGAAATAGCCTTGGGAACAATGTGGAGCATCCCTCTGAGTGCAGAGACTCCTAACGTTTGGGACGTATAACGTGATGTGCAGCTGCGCTGCCTTCATGGTTTCAAATTTCAGCAAAGCTTCTGAAAATGCACCTCGGTCACCAGGCTGAGGGTGTAGCTCGTGGGAGAGCTCAGGGCAGCATAGGCCAAGCCTTGCACTTGTGCCCAGCACGGGAAGGATAAAAGCTGTCCAGTGTTCTTAAACTTGGCATGGCGGAACCCAGACTCCTCCCACAAGTTTACACTCTTGATTGTTCCAGGCACTTTATTCATCAATTTAGTCCCCTCAACAGAACTATGAGGCATGTGCTATTATTTTCTGCATTTTGCAGATTAAGACAGAGAAAGGGGGGAGATCATAATAAGAGAAGACACAGAGGACCCTCTGGGAGTCTGAGGCCAGAGACCGCAAGGGCAAACCCCGCCTTGCCACCTTGGTGCCTGAGTAGGACCCCCTGTCTCAAAGCAGTTCTGAGGGTATTAGCTGAGCACGAGGACCCTGGGTTCAGTCCCAGAACCACCAGAAAAAAAGAAGATAAACAGTAGAGCGAGGATTGGGCCCCAGTAGTTTGGCCATAGAATCTAAACTCATTTGTTTTTGTGACACTAGGGCTGACACCCAGAGCCTTGTACATGCTAGGAAATACCACATCCCAAGCCCTTTCAAAAATTATTTTTGAGGCCAGCCAGACAGCTTGGCAGACTAAAGCACCTGCTCAGGCAGAGCTCAGCGGCTGGGATTCGATCCCTAGTGTGCCAGCCCCGTCCTAAGGGCAGGCTGAGAGGGCGATTGAGACTCGGTGTGGTGCTGCATGCCTACCATCCCATGCTTGGAAGGCTGAAAACAGGAGAGCCATAGTGAGACCCTGTAGAACCTGTACTAAAAGAAAAATGAGACTGGGTCTTGCTAAATTCTGCAATTACCCAGCCTGGGTTTGAACTCACAGTCCTCCTGCCTCAGCCTCCTGTGTAGCTGCGATTACAGGCCTGTGCCACCAGGCCCAGTTTGAATCTCAGTGCCTGACCAGCTTGTCATCAAGGAGAGGACTGCCGTGGCAGCTTCACCGTGGTTCACCCAGGGGCCCCTGCGGCAGTGTGGAGTGGGCGTTGGAGCGGAAGGCAGGCCCCATGTCCACCAGCTCCGTCATTGTGAGGATCTTCCCTGGCCCTTGAGCTTCGGTGTGCATCTATAAAATACACCTCTCTTAAGCTGTTCTCTTCAAAACTTCTAATCTGCTAAATCAGTTTGATAAGTGGTATTGATCTGTTTGCAAATATTTATTTCATTTGCATGTCTGCATACCTTTTCTCAGCTTTGCCTGCCATGGAGCAGCTAAAGTGCTTGGGACCTACACCCTGCATTTATTATACTTAATATTCCAGCCAGTTTCCTCCCCAAGCTGTTTCTTACTCAGTTTCAATCCAGTGTGTCACATTTACTTTTAAAATTTTATTAAAAGGAGAAGAAAGCACCGATTTGGGGGAAGTTCGGGCCAGTTCTCCAACCAGCTCACACAGAGCCGTTATCTGCGAGTGGCAGGTGTGTTGCCCATCAGTGAGACCTCACCACTAGTTCCTAGTTGTGCCTATTTAACGTCATCATAAACAATTTTGGGTGAGTTAGGGCTCAGAGAGAAGCCACAGGCGTGAGCTCGTTGCAGACATGTTGCCTGCTGTTACCCACTTCCTCTTAGCATCAGCAGATACCCTCAACAGACCTATGAATCAGCATCATCCAGTCCTGCTCCAGGTTCCTCTGTCCGTGGTTCTTTTGATTCTTTACATCCAGAGCTTCCCCACAAGAAAACTATGGCATCAGTGTGTGCTTTCCTGCTCCGCCACCCAGTCCTCTCACTGGCCCTGGGAGCCCAGCAAGAGCCAGCCCCCAGCCTTGGCGCTTTGCATACGGGTACCACCATCCCTTTCTCCACTGACCCTCTGCCGGTTTTCATGGACTCATTTCGTTTTGTGATTGCTCATGTTTAAGTCCGATCTGAGCTACTTAAAATTGCATGAGGAGTTGGCAAATGATTTGATAGCGCTCAAATATAACCCACATCCCATCAGGGAACGGTTTTACAATTCTATCAAAGCTGCAATTGGTTTTGTCAGGAGTAGTTTGTTTTATAGAACCCATCACTTCTTTCAAGTTATGATTCCCGTGGCCTTCAGATATGTGCATTTTCTCTTAATGTTTCTGGCATTCTAGGGTGGCACTGGGGTGAGATTAAATAGATCTATTGCTGTGCTTCGTATTTAGATATGATGGCGCAGGGCTCCGCGCGTAGGAAGGGCTGGAGCGGCCATCCGAGTGATCCGCAGTGCCGACCCGGATACTGCCCAGAAAGGATGTGCACGAAGCATCCTCACACGGTCCCACCACATTAGTGCAGTGGCTTTTGTTTTGGGAGTTGCGTGGGATTTACGCTGGACTTTGAGCTACCAGAGCCTTGAGCCAAGTCTGCAATGGCAGCGTGTCAGCACAGTCCGCCTGCTGCTGCCACTTCCCAGGGCTGATCCGCTCCGCCCAAGCCCACACTCCCTCCGTGCCTGGGCACTGGCTTCTGGTTGCTCCAGCTCCCGAGCATCTTCCGGTCCGTCATCACCATTGTTGCTGGGTCCATGTCGTTCTCATTATAGTCACCGCCGCTAAGCAGCACATCTGAACTTTTATATAAATGTTACAGAGACATAACTTTTAAGCATGCTGGAGTAATATCACAAAGAAGGCTCATTTTCTGCTCTTCAGAGATGGAACAGGGAGGCAGGGTTCGCTCACTACCAACTTGCTTCACCTTTATTATTATGCCATGCTAAGAAATTTATGTGCATGGACAGGGATAAAGCTCAGTGCCAGAGCACTTGTCTGGCATTTAGAAGCCCTGGTTAGACCTCTAGTGTCCAAAAGAAAACAAAAAAGGCAAGAAATTCACAGCTATTATATTATTTAATACTCAAAGTAATACTTTAATTTTTTTGTGGCACGGGGAAGTGGCTTGCGTGGCATGTGCTGTCAGGGATCAAATCACAGTCCCTGCGCTTGCCTAAGCCTGCCTAAGCAGGCGCTTTAGACCACTGGGCTATCTTTCCATCCCAAGGTAGAAACTTTTCTCTACATTTAGCAGGTAATAAATTGAAATTCAGAGTAGGCAGGTAAGTTTCTTAAAGGCACACAGTAATGTATTCACAGAGCTGCCCTTCAGCTCCTGTGAGTAAAGGACACAGAAACATGGAGGGATCTCTGGCCCCACGGAGGCGGAGGAGGGGAGCTGGAATCCATGTCCGTTTCTGGAATGTGAAGCATGAGGCAACATGGAAGTGTAAGGAGGAGAAAGCCTGTCAAGTGGGGCAAAAGAAAGCAGTAGGGAGGAGAAAAGTAGGGGTGACAATGTTGAAGAGTTCTTCATCTTAGTCATGTAAGATGTTGCCCTTAATTTTATTTAATGCTTTGTTTTGGATCAGATCCCGACAGTTTTCATCACTCTTAGATAATATATAAATTGTTTTTGTTGCTGTTTTGATGCTTCGAGCCCGATGCAGTGTGAGGAGAATTCCAGACTCCATTTCCCTTGGTTTCCGCAGGCTTGGTCTGCAGCAGGACGGAGGGAGGCGGTTGGCTTCGGTCTCCGTGCTCGCCCCCTCCCCCAGGACTGGGTTGAGAGCGAAGCCTCACTGTGCTGTCTCCCGCTGTTTCTGAGCAGACCCTCTCTCAAGGCGCAGTTGTGGGTCTGCACAAAGCAGCCACGGATTCGCCCACGCTGTTTTGGGCTCCCCACCCTCAGACTCTGGCCCCCTCTAGTGGACATTGGCGGCAGTGCACCATCAGCTCTGGATGGACCTTGCCTGCAGGATGCTCCTCTTAGAAGCCTTGTTAAGGACCCAACCGCAGGAGCGAAGGCTGGGACTGAGGAGAGCTGAGCTTCAACATCATCCCCCTCTAGTTCTGATGAAATTCACAGACAGCTTGGAGCCATAGTAGTAGTTAGCTTTCTGCCAGTAGAAAGGCCGCTGGCCTGCCGCGAGCAGCAGCGAGGCAGCACGCAGGGCGTGCGCCAGTGAGCGAGGCTTCCTCTGTGTTTACCTTCCTCGGTTACTGAATGAGCTCTGCCTTCCGTGAAATCTGCGGCGGCATGCGATTCCCGTGGAAGCACAAGTGCTACTGTGAGCTGCATGCACGAGGGGGCTAGGTTCGCTGCTCCCCGTGAGAGAGATTCTGTGCCTGATGATTCGAGGTGGAGCTGAGGCGGTGATGCTGGCCGGGGTCGAGGCTGCAAACACAGATGCACGTTAGCAGAGTGGTTTAGCTGGGCCTCTCTGAGACCGTAATAAACCAACTGCTGGCAGACTCGGACAGAAGCTTATCAGCAAAAAGGTGTAGGTTGGGCTGGCAAGATAGGTCAGCGGTCTAAAGCGCCTGCTTAGGCAAGCTCTCAGGACCGCGGTTCGATCCCCAGCACCACATGCCATGCCAGCCCCTCCCCTCCAGGATGGGCTGAGCTGACCCCCCCCCCCCCGCAAAAAAAGAATCCGTGATGTGTAGCGAGACACTGTAATAAATAAATAAATTTAAAAAAAAAAAAAGGTGTAGGTTTTACAGAGGTCAATGAGTTGGTATCCTTCCATTGTACTCTGCAGCTGGCGCAGGCTTTAAACCAGCATCCAACACCTAATTAGTTCTTGTGCGGCCGACCTATTATTTCATTTACCATTTTTAGTCACCCTGTTTTCCTGCGCTGTGCAGTGGTCTCACTCAGAGTTTTGGCAACACCTTCAAGACGATCTGAACCAAACTGAATAAAGCACCAACATCCCTGGAAAGCCTTTTTGGAAAGGGGAAAGACCCAATGATGAGAAAGCAGAAAACACACTAACAGCGCTGAAAATAAAATACCAAGAGTTCTGCCTAAGTTATAGTCATTGCATTGCATAATTCATATTCTTTTAGCCTGCTATAATAATAATCATAATCATATGCAGGAACCAACTGCTCAGGGAAGCCAGGAAGCCTCCAAAGCTGCTTTATGGCATGGAGACCAGAAACCCTGCAGGCTTTTGGAGTTTTTAAAAAAGGAAAGCATGTGAGCACCGAGAATAGAAACGGCTCCACCGAAGGCCCCCACTTCACCAAGGTGGCCGCGCTGAGGGCATCACTCACGCACTACCCATGCTGCTGCAGCTGAGGGGCCTTCACTGCCGCTGAAGTTGATCCTGCAGGCTGCCGAGGGAGATGCTCTCTGCTAGCACAATGACTAGATGAGCTGGTGGGATAGCAGAGGACACAGAGACAGAATTGTTAGAGAGGATCGATGATCCACTGTGCTGCACAACCCAGGTGGACCATCGTACTGATGTTCACAAGACAGCGGTGCTTGCTTCTGTGGCGTACATTTGTCAGGACGGTTTGCACGTGGATGTGTTCCATGCACTTTTGTTGCCAATGAAAACTGCAGAGGCAGAACTATCCAAATCTTCGAATGACAACACATTAGGAAAACTGAGCTGGTCATTTGGAGGCAGTATACGCAGGGGTGGAGCGGCTGCTGGGACCGGATCGATAGCTTTTTGGCTTCACTACTCAGGTCAAGGAGGTTGCTCCTAAGGAGGAATTTATGCACTGCATCCTCCAAAGAGAAGTGCCGCCTGGCCAGAAAGTGTCGCTTGAACCTAACAATGTTTTGCAAGAAGTGAATAAAGCTGTTAGCTACATCAAATATGTGACTTTAACTCGTGTCTATCCCTGCAGCACCATGAGGAGGTGGATACAGAACACATGGCTTTCTAAAAGCAGATCACTGGCCAGAGCTTGTAATACAAGAGCTACTCCCAGGATTTGTCTCAGAGAAGCAATCACAAAACAAAAGACCCCACCAACAAATGGGCAAGTAAAATGGACTGGAGCTCCTCAGGAGAGGAACCAGGGGGCCACAAGTGTACGAAGCATCTCTGGCCATTAGAGAAATATAAATTGAAACAATGCTAAGAGATCATTTTATGCCAGAAAGAATGCCAATCAGGAAGCTAAAGAACGCAAATGCTGGCCAGGGCTGCGGTGGAGAAGGAATCCCCTTCACTATGGGTGAAGGCCAGCTGGCACAGCCACCACGGAAGTCAGTACAGAGGTTTCTCAAAGAGCTAAAATTAGACCCACTTAACCTCATTCTAGATATCTCCCCCAAAAAGCTAAGGGCATTGTGTTAGAGCAGCACACGCATCCCAAGGTCCACAGCAGCTCAACGGATCAGAGCTGCGTCCTGGAAGCAGCCTGCACGCTCACCAGCAAATGAATGGAGAAGGTGTGGCACCCGCACACAATGGAATACTGCTCATCCATGAAGAAGAATGAGTTTGAGGCATTTGTAGGTGCGCCTGCAGTGTATAACGTTGAGTAGAATGGATCACCATCTGGCATCTCTCTTTTGAATATCAAAGAGCCCAATGAGGCCTGGAAGAAGGACATGAGGGAAAGATCTCTTGCCAATGAGAAGGGATCCTGGAGGCCGAAGGCGAGAGGAAACAGAGAGGAAGGGTGCATGAGTATTTAAGACATGCTGCAGACAGATATGCAATACCTACAATGAATGTAAGTGTATGCCATACACAGGAGCTGAAAATAATAACACCCAAGAATGGAATAAGGAAACGGGATTTGGAGATGGAGGGAGAGTGGTGGGGAAGGGAATTTGAAAACCAAAAGAAATGCATCATTTGCATGCACCTGTTTGTACGATGAATGTAAACTTCATGTACTAAAAACATAAATAGTGCTGCTGGGGATGGTGGTACACACCTGTAATCCCAGCACTTGGGAGACAGAGGCAGGGGGATCATTTCAAGTTTGAAATCAGCCTGAACTGCATAGCAATTCCCTATCTCAAAAGGACAAAAAAAAAGTATTAGTGATACAGGGAGAAAAACTGATCTGGGTGGGTGACCTCCAAACGATAAGCTGAACCTCCAAATGACATAGGGAAAAACAATCTCTGGACCTGACCTGTACGAGTTCGTGTTCTCTAAAACCGAAGAATGAATTTTAGGAACAAACAGAGGTTATGGGCAGAATAGATTTATTGAGGGAAAGAAAGCTCCCATCTAAGAGAGGGACAGGAGGGGGACTGGAGTAGGTAGTTCCCCCGGAAGCTGTCTCTTCCAGGGACTTTCATAGAGTAAAACCATGTGGTGAGGCGGGTCTAGGGTGGTGGTGAAGACATGGGAACTCGCTTAGGTGGACAAGAGATGGAACAAAACTACAGTCAACCAATGGGATTACAAGCACCATTGCTCAGGCAAAATTGATTAAATCCAGTACCAAATGAGGAAGCAAGTCATGTAGCAAGCTGGCATGAACATGGGACAGTCTCTTCCTGTTGGGGGTTGGGCTAGTGACTCAATGGGGCTCTTTCAAGGTGATTGATACTGATACCTGTTTAGAATATCAATCCCTGTTGCCCATCCCTAGGGAAGTATGTAGCTGTGTTTCCTCTTTTTGTCTTGGTCTTGAGGTGTGGTCCATAGGGAGTGTCTGTCTCTTTGAAGTTGCAAAGTCACCTTGTCTGCCATCTTGTCTCCTTGAGGGCCTGACCCTGTCTGACTGCCTAGAATATTTCTATCTAACTCAGTTGCCTACAACATTAGTACTGCTAATACTTATAGAAATAATATAAAATAAAATAAAATTAAGTTTAAAAATAAGAAAAAAAACAGCCATAATTGGCAGCATGTGTTAGCACCACTGAATGGGTCACAAAACTTGCTTCCTTGTGTGACATTCAGTGTGCTCAAATGACTCCATCTGTCACTTCAGGCAATGATGATAACTGTTGGAGTTAAAGTGATTGCATTCAAAGTCAGACTGGGGCTGGTGAGATAGCTCAGCAGACTAAGCGCCTGCTTTGGCAAGCGCAGGAACCAGGATTTGATCCCTGGCCTCAAATGCTGTGCCAGTCCTGCCCCCAGGGTGCACTGAGCCAGTGATCGAGTCCGGGTGTGGTGGCGGACACCTGTAATCCCAGCACTGGGGAGGCTGGAAATCGGGAGGATCACTGTGAGTCTGAGCTGCACAATGAGACCCTGTACCAAATACATAAATGGAAAGAAAAACAAAACAACGAAGGTGGATTGTGGGGGCAATGAAGAAACACTGGGATTTAAAAGAAAATATTAGCAGAGACATTGAGACAGATTTAGCTGGGCCCTTCTCACCCTCAGCTGGTCCCTGGCCACCTAGTTCAGCTTCTAAGTGTGTGAGCCTTGGTTCCCAGCCACAAAATGCTCCCTAAACTGGGCAGGAATTGATCTATTTGTGAGGCAGCTGGGCAAACTGCTTTGTCCTTGCTAGCAGAGGATCAACCACTTGACATCACAAGGGACAATAAGCTTTAAAAGTATTTTTTAAAAAGTACTTTAAACAAGATTTTATTTATTTATATTTTTGGTAGAGGGTCTCACTAAGCAGCTCAGACGCATAGTGATCCTCCTGTTTCAGCCTCCCCAGTGCTGGGATTATAGGTGTGTGACACCTCACCTGGTTTCAGTGGACAACTCAGCATACCCAGGGTTCCAGGGCCAGGGCCAGCATAGCATGTGGTACTCGGGATTGAACCCGGGTTCTTGTACTTGCCAGGCAGGTGCTTAGGCCATGAAGCTATCTCCCCAGTCCCTAAAAGTATATTCAAGACAACTTCCAATCTCTATGCATCTGGATTGGAGGGATATTCTGAGATTGTGAAAAAGGACTGGAAACCCTGTGTCCATCGGCAGCATCTGACTGTGTGCAGCAGGGATTTCTACAATGACAACAGCCAACACGAAGTTGCAGAGTAGACTGGCTGTGGCAGTACACTTCAGGTGTCAGCTGCCATTGTATGTTATGGGTCGGTGCGAAAGAAATGACGAGAAGACCTGATGAATATAGCTTCAGAGGTCTCACTGAGATGAGTCTCTCCAAGTGAGCCCAGAGCCTCAGAAGCATCTCACATCTATTCAGAGCTAAAGACAGGCTAAGGAATGTGTATAATTACTTAAGTGAATACAAACTGCTATCTCTACTGACTTCCAACATTTGCCTAACACTAGGTCCACACAATTGTTAGCTGATAACATCCCAGCAAGGGATCACAGAACAGGGCATCTGTAGGAGAAGCTGTTATCTGGAATCCCATTTCTGGGAAATTCAAACAGACAGCAATCATCCTTAGGCTCTGACTATTGTTCCCTACAGTCTCGGGACATTAGGTTTTTATCTCAAATCTATATTTCTATAATTCCCCCTTTTTATATAAAACAATCCAACACAGATTAGCAGTCCACAATGGTGGGTTATCCACAGAAGTTGTTGACTTGACCCATTCACAGCTCAGTATATTAGTATGGCTCTACTTTATATACCTCCTTTTTATATTCTTCTGC
>PVKA01056061.1:0-10061 GCA_004027165.1 Ctenomys sociabilis
ACCTCTGCTAGGGGCTGCACTGCTACTTTGGGCAACTTTGCTAAGGCCACCTTTGATGCCATCTCCAAGACCTACAGCTATCTGACCCCTGACCTCTGAAAAGAGACTGTGTTCACCAAGTCTCCCTATCAGGCATTCACTGACCATCTTGTGAAAACCCACACTAGAGTCTCAGTCCAGAGGACTCAAGCTCCAGCAGTGGCTACAACATAGAGTTTTACACAAGAAAAATAAAATGGGGCTGGGGAGATAGCTCAGTGCTTGCCTGGCAAGTGCAGGGTCCTGAGTTCAATCCCCAGTAACACGAGAGAGAGAGAGAGAGAGAGAGAGAGAGAGAGAGAGAGAGAGAGAGAGAGAGAGAGAAAGGTACCCACAACCACAAATGATCCAGAAATGCATGTGTACACACAAGCACTTGGTTCCCGTAGGGAAACGGTAACCAGCTGAAATACAGCTGCCCACGTGGACAAACTTAGTCACACTGATCACTCTGATCTGCTCAGCTCAAAAAAAGCCAAGCTATAAGTGGGAGACAGATGGGGGAGTGAGACACCTGTCCACAGAGACCCCTGGGCTCCCACGCTGTCTGCCTCCCTCCCCACCAATTGCACTGGCTAAGGGCTCCTCCAGGAATTCCCCGTCTGTAGACTGGCTAACAAGACTTCACGCTCCTCCCCTCCTCCCCCATGGATGTCTCGGGCCAGTCTTTGGGCAGAGAAGCAAACCTGTGTGTGTGTGTGTGTGTGTGTTGGGGTTGCTCCCTTTCCCAAAGACTCAACTGTCAGTCCCCAGCTCCCTCCTGTGGGGTACCAGGCCTGCCTAGAGCTGACCCTGACAGTGGCAGAGCTGTACCCAGGCGCCGCTGCCCCAGCTCTGCTCACGACAGGATGATTTAGGAGTGTCCAGAGAACGGTGTCTTCCAGGGGCCTCGCTTCCTCAGGAAATGGCCCAGCCTGATCTTCAAAACAGGCCCAGATGAAAACACCCCTGCTCCTCTCCAAAACCACGGGCAGCTCCTCTCCTTCAGAGTCCCTGACATTACCATGGTCACAGTGGACACCACAGTCTGAGGTCACAGTAATCACAGGCCAGGGTTCTGGTCCCCCTTCAGCCTCAACCACTTCCTCTTAAATGAGCCATTTGGGTGTCATGACTCCAGATCTAGCTAGAACCACAGAGGTGCCTCCAAGTCCCCAACAACTCCTGCATACAGGAAAGGGGAACCCAACCCAGGGACAATGGCACAGTCCCTGGCACACCACAAAACTCAGGGCTTGTGCTGGGAGCAGTTCAAAGCTATGGTGTCCAGAACAGGAGCAAAATAGGGACTCAGAAGAGAGATTGTCCCACCCAGACTAGAGACACACAGTGACCTCCCGTGTCCCTCCACCCCTCACCAAGTCCCTCAAGCCTCTGCTGGAGGTGGACATGGGCTACAACCTCACCAGCCACACAGGCCAAGACAGGAATGCAGCTCAACACAGCTGGCCAGACAGGGGAGACTGTTTATCCTCAGATGTCAGGAACATCTGGGACAATCAGGAGGATTTGGCAGCTGGCAGCCCGTGGATGACTGTCTCAAAGAAACCATAATCAGAGTGCTTGAGGCTGGTGCTCAGAGCAGGCAGCAGCAGCAGGAGGGAGGGCGCCCCCTACCTGCCCCACAGCCAGTGAAGTTGGTGTCTGCATTCATCTGCTGCGTCTACAGACACAGGGCTGGATGGTGCCCAGAGCTGAGCCTGGGGCTACAAGTGTGGGCATCGGGGAGACCTATCAGGAGACCCATTTCGTGTACTGCAGGAAACTCCTACTTATAAAACAAAGCAGAGCTAATGGCCTCAGCCTGGGAAGGACTTGCCCAAGGCTGACCCCAGCCTCCCAACAGCACCCAACCGGATCCCCTTGCCCATACCGCCCCTATCAGAGCTCTGGTGCTGTGCTACCCACCTTAGAAGTCCAGCAAGGTCACCTCTGGTCCTGGTTCTTTCCAGCCATTTCCCCAAACCTGTTTCTTCTACAAAGATCACAGTCTTTCTTCCTAGGCCTGTGAGCACTAGCTCTTCCAATGTGTGCAGCCTACAGGAGGCTAAGAGGTGGGGCCCATGTCTCTCACCCAGTCTCCAATCGCTGTAGCCCCTCCTCCACTCTTCCAGGCCCCTTGGTGTAGCCCAGAAGCCCAGCCCTGTCACATCTTGCCCATGCCACCTCCAGGCAGCAGAACACCGACACGTTCCCTAGGTGGGAAGCTGTACTGCAGAGGAGCCCAAGCTGATGCTAGCTCAACACCAAGGCTGCAGAAGCTCCCAGAAAAGAACAGCTGGGGCTGGCAAGATAGCTCAGCGGTCTAAAGCGCCTCTCAGGGACCGTGGTTCGATCCCCAGCACCACATGCCATGCCAGCCCCTCCCCCAAGGGCAGGCTGAGCTGACCCCACCCCACAAAAAAAGAATCCATGATGTGTAGCAAGACACTGTAATAAATAAATTAATTAAAAAATAATAATAAATAAATAAATTAATTAATTAATTTTTAAAAAAAAGAAGAAGAAGAGAACAGCTGGCTTTCTGTGTATTTTGCACATGCTTCATCTTGCAAAGGTCCGAGTGCCTTGTGGGGATAGCGCAAGGGTCAGGAAGGACAAACTTCATCAATTCAAACTCAGCAGCCTGGACGTCACAGCTTCCTATAGCTCATAACATGTGGCTAGCAGATAGTATGCTGATGTGGGAGGGCAAAAGTGATGCCTCCCTATCGTTCTCCACAAGATCCAGGTCCAACTGTTAAATGAAAAGGAATTTATTGGTCACCTAAGGGCAAAGTTCAGCCTTAGGCCCCATTGGCTTCCACACTCAACCAGCATCACACAACTCAGTGGCTCCGTGCTATAGACAGAGTTTACAAGGAAAGGATTTGATACAGAACACATAATTTATAAGATTATTTTATAATATTCTCTCAGAGGGTTAAGTGCAAAAGAGTACAGGAGATCTGTCTGTCCACTGAAGATCCAAAGAACCAGCTGAGGGCCCAGAGCCCACAGCAGTGTCCTGCACGCATCCAGCTGGAGGCCTGGAGCCCCAACAACGTCTCAGGCAGGCCTATCCCATAAATCTGTGCTAGGAAGGCCAAGAGGTCAGTGGTGGAAGCTAGGAAGCCTACACCAGTGGGATGAAGGATCTGCACCAGCAGGCTGCAGGGTCTGCACTGGAAAAACAAGGGCAGCTGAGTTTGTATCAGAAAAACCAGCACCACACACTTTTCCAGGAGAATGAACAGCACTCCCTGTCCCCCTCCTTTTATGCTGCTGGCAACCATCCCCAGGTGGGCCTTCCGCCCCAGCACAGCGCTGATTCTGGTCAAGTTCAAAATTAGTTAACCCACCCCACCCTGCCTGCTGCAGGGTCGTGGTCACTCCTGAAGCATCACACAGCAATGGAAAGGACAAGCTCTTATGTCCAAGAGACCAGTGGAAAAGCAAGTCTTTTTCCCAAGAGCCCCAGCAAAACGAGGGTTCATTTTATTGAGATTCTCGTATGTGGGTGGTACACGTGCACTTGTCGGAGGTAACCCCTGGCCTAGGTACCCAGGTATTGCTCACCCACAGAATGTGTGGCTGGAGGAGACTGCAGGATGCTACGCCAGGGCCAGTGACAGGGTGGAGGGGGTTGGTAACCCTCAGCAGGCATGTGTTCGGTACCAGGAGGGTGAATGAACAGGTGGCTTTATCCAAAGGAAACCGGTCCCCAGAGATTGAAGAGGCCACTGGTTTTCAAGCACCCCCAAGTTCTTGAAAAATAGAAAGGATGTGCTGGTTTTAAATCCCCACAAACCTTTGATAGGTAATATGTTATTATGGATCCATTTGGGACAGAGAGAACTTGCTCAGAAACAATAAAACTGCATCTTTAGGGCAGCTTGACTGACCTGACTGATGTCACCACTGCTATTTTCACTGTGGTCCTCCTTTGGCCAAATAGGAATAAAGCAAAATCTGAGTCCAGCGGTCCCACCCTCTGGCAGGATCAAAGGCTCCTTTTCCCATTGAGTCTCCAAGTGATTTTTTTCTCCTTCACCACTATCCTCTCTTCAACTCATTCCTAAAATCTTAGGAAAGGCTTTGCTATTAGTCATTTACACATGTGTATGAATAAACATCTAATCAATCTCTCAGGACCATTTGGACTTTTTTTTTTTTTTTGGTTCCAGGAATCAAACTCAGGACCTCACACTTGCCAGGCATGTGCTGTGCCACTGAGCTATATCCTCAGTCCCCCATTTGTGCTTTAAATAAAACATATGGCTTTGTCCTTCTTGCCTACTAAACCCAAAAGATGGAACCCCCTGATATCAGTCAGCGACCTGAAACCCTCAACGGTCCACACTGCCTTGCCCCTGCATCTTCCTATCCAGTCTAACTCTGAGCCCCTTTTGCTGACCTTCTCCAATTACCCTCAGCGGTGGCAGGAAATTTCTTACCCCTTTTGGGCTACTTATTCATTCAGAGAACTTGTCCTGAGTGCCCACCACAACTGGGATACATGGATATAAATGAGAATTGAGGCCCTGCCCTCAGGAAACTTGCAGTTAGATATTTATTTATTTGATACAGGGTCTCACTATGCAGCTTGGACTCATAATGATCCTCCTGGCTCAGCCTCCCCAGCACTGGGATTACAGGCATGCGCCACCATGCCTGGTTGCAGGGCTGGCACCATGTGCCCCGGGGATTGACCTTAGGTCCTCACACTAGAGAGCCGAGCTGTCTCCCCAGCACCCCTGCGCTTTCATTTTAACGCAGGAAGCGTCAACCTCATCACTGGATTCTTAACATAAGCAAAGCAAGCACAGTGTAGCCCAGGGGCTGGGATCAAGGCTGTAGTAGATGCTGCTTTCCTTCAGTCTCGGGGACACTGATGTGCAGCACTGGAGATTTTTTTGGGGGAAAGAAAACCCTCCCAGGTGGACAAGGGCTCCAGCAGAGTGGGTGAAGATGGTGCCTTCTATCTTGCTGAAGAATGCTGTGGCTTGTTCTGGATGTTCTAAAGTGCCAGGTCAGAGGGGCCTGCGGAGCAGAGGGTCTTATTCTAACCAGATCAGGAAGGGCTAGAGGCAGTTCAGGCCCAGGACTGTCTCCATGGTTCTTAGACTCAGACAGTTTGGAAACAAACAGAAATGGGGTGGGGGTGAAAAAAAATGGCAAAACAAACAAAGGAGAGATGGAAAATTGGGGGGAGGAGGGCTGTGCCAGGGCTCGGGGAGGAGCTGGGAATCACCATGGCAACGGCAGCAAACCTCCCAGGCTTAGCAGTGGAAGTACTCAGATGCACTGGTGCTGCGTGCTAAACAAAAATATCTGAGTTGGGCTCTTGAAATCACCAGCTCCCCATCCCCTCCCGCTTGCAGTATGCAGTAATGAAAGGAATTAATCAGAAATGACACTGAATCATGTCACCTCTTCCATCTCTCTCTTTGACATATGTACAAGTCAAAGTAAAACCCCCATCTCTGATGATTCTGAGGATCCAGGACCCTTCCTAGCAGCCACTCACCTGGGACAGTCCCACTAGCACCCTCCCTCAAAGCTGCCCGCCCACACACACACCATGGCATTAGTGACACAGGTCGAGGGGGTGACTTTTGACTTTTACAGATCCCAAGATATGGTAGCTCCAACTGAACCTCCAGCTGGTCTCCTTCATCACCAGCTGCCTGGTGACCATCCTGGTCCCAGGGCACCTCTGTCACTGAAGAGGGCTTTCTCCCCACTGATGCTGCCGGAGGGCCTGCTGCGAGCTCTGCCCTCCCCTAGGGTGAATGGGCCTACGAGATCTGTCTTAGATTTGGAGTTGGTGTGATACAGAGCCGAATCTCCTTGAAGGTTTTCCTCCCCCCCTCACCCCTCCATTTCCAGCTACCCAGAGACCCAGGGCCGACCCATCATTCGACAAAGCAGGCATAGCGCCTAAGGCCCACACACCATGGAGATGTTTTGATTTCTTTTGAAATCAGAAGGAAAAAAATGTTTCAGTGGAAGAAAATGTTTTCAGGGTTTTGCATTTACCAATGCAGCTGTAAAATATAATTTTAAATATTTTCTTATAGAGGAGCACTACTAAGATGAAAGTGCCCAGGCCTGGGGGACTCGGAATGAGCTCTGTCTTTTGTCTCCTTCCCTGTGTACTCCTTCCCCCTGGTCACACATCCCATCTGAGGACCTCCACCAGATAGGATTGTGCTTTATTTACCTTCAGGTCCCCAAAATCATATCAAATATCATGTTACCTTTTTTTTTTTTTTTCTTTCCTGGGAGGGCAGGGAAGATAAGAAAAAGAGAAACTTAGGTCTGAGACAAACACTGCCTGAATGCCAGACTCAGGGCCAGGGATGTAGCTCAGTGGTACAGCACCTGCCTGCAAGAGCAAAGCCCTGAGTCTGATTCCAGATACAAAAACTAGATTCGAGCCAAAGCAGGGCTTCATAATCTGAGCTATACAGCTAGGTCTTAAGGAACTAAGACCTCCCAGACACTGTCACTGTCCCCAAGACAATGCAACCATGTGGTCTTTGTCCCCTGCAGAAACCCCTCCTGCCACATTTGCCAGCAACACCAGTGACAAACTTAACAGATGCTCTGCAGGCATAATCCCAATTTCCATCGGCAAGGATACTGCTCCTCCACCTCCCCTCCAGGCCTCCATCACATTTTTGTCTTCCTCCTATTTCTCTGGACACGTTTGCTGTCTCCTGTGCAGGGTTCCTACTCTGTTGGGCCATTACAAACAAATGGCCTCTTTGCTATTTACTCAACACTGGTTTCTATCCTACCAGATCTTTCAATCCTCAGGATAATCCTAAATCTGTCCTTCATCCAGCAGCCAGGGTGATTTTTTCAGAAAGCTAAATTCCATCTTCCTTTTGTAAGTACCCTTTACATTGTTCTTCAGAGTTTTTAAGGGCTGCCGGACTTGGCCCCTGCCAACTGCTGCAGGTCATGCTCCTACCCTGCCTCCTATCAGGCCCTCTTTACTTCTAGCTCCTTCCACAACTCCAGGTCTTTGCATGTGCTGTTCCCACTGCCTGAAGCACTTTGCCCACCCTTCTTAGCCTAGAATAGCTCATTGTGTAGCTCAGACTGGCCTTTAACTGACTATGCACCCCAGGACTCATGGTGATCCTCCCGCCTCAACCTCCCAAGCAGTGGAATTATCAGTGTGCACCACCATGTGGCCAGCAGGCTTCCTCTTCTAGGCTGCAGGTAAAAGTCGCCTTTTTGGGGGGGTGGAGTGGGATGAAGGGGCTAGAGATGGGACATTGATTCTCATCTGTGCACCCTTGCACTTGCCAGGAAGAACTTATTCCACTGAGCCATCTCCCTGGCCCCACCTTGGCTGAACTCTTGCACTCCAACTCCTTGTCTCTCACAGTCGGCAAGGACTGCTGTAAAAAAGAAATCAACAGGGGCCGGGGAGATAGCTCAGTAGAATAAGTGCTTGCCTAGCAAGTGCAAGGGCCTGAGTTCAATCCCCAGTTCTGCCAAAAAAAAGAAATCAGTAGCCACAGGTGTGTTCCACATGTCTGCTCTAACTCCTGACCCCAGACCATATCAGGACCCTGTGCCAGCTGATCCCCAGATGCCCTTGTGATGCCAGTATAATGGCAACCTCATTCCTGAGGTGCTTGTGTGCCAGGCCACCTTGCCACTGTCAACCCTGTCAATGCAGGGGCTTTGATCCTTCTGCGTCCCTGTGCCCCTCCTATGTGGGAGCTCTGTGACCAGAAATCTCACCCCCTTGATATCCAGCACACAGCCACCACAAACCAGGAAAGAGTGGGAAAAGGTTTTGAACCCCAGCGCATGCATAGGAGACACAGGGAGGCTAACAGTGGTCACAAAGATGCCATAGTAATTAGGAAAATACCTTTATTTTTGAAATGTTCCAATATCCAATGTAAAAACCATGACAGTGGCTTTTTCACAACTTTACAAATTATAGAAAAATGATTTTATCCCTTCTAAAAGTGCCACCCCCAGAAGGGCAGGAATCGATCAGGGCTGAAACCCAGCAGGTGGAAGAGGTTGGAGACCACCAAGCCAGGCTGCGTCCACGGGACCATGACGCCCCTGGAGGGAGTGCCGTGCATGGCTCTGTAGCACATTCTGTCCAGAAGGCCAGCAGCATGGTGCTAGTGGCTGAGGCCATGGTCAAGGCAGCTTCGTAAGAAGAACAGGAGCAAACCCACGGCTCAGCAACGTCTCTCTAAAACATGGCCAGCAAAGAAGCTGTGGATCCTAGCCGGATGGTGCTCTAGGCTTAGAAATTTCCCCCTGATTCTGCTCACAAAGACTAATTTTGTCAAATGGCTATTAGAAAAAAAAAAAAAAAAATAGAAAACAAACATTTGGTTCCATTTCAGTTGTAATCAGCAGCTGGTAATTTTTAGAAAAAGATGACTCAAGTTGCTCCTTGTTAAGTCTGTAATTTTTTTTTTTTTTTTTAAATCAGGCCTCTGGTTAATTCCATTCTTGTCCTCAGTCTGGGAGAAGGAGATCCAGCTGTAGCAGGAGGCTGTTTGTTGATTTGTGAAAACTATGAAAATGTTTTGCACTCATTTTCAAAAGCTGATGGGATCCCAAAACAATCCTGCTGATTTTGGGGGAGAAACGTGGCTGTCCCTGTTGAATATCTCAAGTCAAAACAAGGCAACCGCCTAGTGATTTACAGTGATTTACGGTCCCTGCTACACCATCCTGCTTTCCAGAAGGCTGAGAGAAAGGCCCAGCCTCTGCCAGGAGTGACTGTAAACACTCCGCTGCTCAGGGCTGGGACACTTTGTTTTTAAATGCAGTAGGACTTCTCCTTTGGCCCTGGCTGAAGAAGCCAACTCCACAGGACCGAGGAGGAGCTGGGGGTCCTCACTGATCACAGTGTGGCTGGAAGTATTATCAAAGGCAATTGGTACACTTACGACATACGGAAAATTGTCCTGAAGTCCCCCAACTGTCCCCTAGGCTCAACTTGGCTGGACATAAGGCACAGGAGGTAGAAAACAGGCTATGAAAAGGCACAGGGACGAGACGCCCCCACACCAAGCCCAGAAATATTATCTCTTCACGTGATTCCAAAAGTGTTGGAAAGCAGAGGAGTTGATGACACTCACTGATAGCAGCAGAAGCAGGTACAGCGACATCATGACCATAAACCAATGGCTGGAAAACCAGGACAGCTGGTTGGAAGCCCTGTGAAAGGGAAAAACGAGCAACGTTGGCAACCAGAAAAAAACTTTTTTTGTATGTGTGTGCGACCAGCTCTGGCCCAGCGAGGATGAAATGATGACTTCCATCCTCCTTTGCGTGAGCCACACAGTGAAGCTTCGTGATTCTCTGCTCAAAAACTCCGGAGCCCTTTGCCCTGGCACCAAAGTGCCTTTCAGTGGAACATTTTCTAAATGCACAATGACAGCTATGCAATGAGCTCACCCTGTCATCCTTTATTTCCCCCACCAGCACTAGGAATGGAAGGAACCCAGGAGTGCTCTGGCACTGAGCTACATTCCCAGCCCTTTTTATTTTTCATTTGGAGACAGGATCTCATCAAATCACCCTGGCTGGCCTGGAACTTGCGAGCCTCCGGCCTCAGCCTTCTAAGTGGCTGCAGCTACAGGGACACCACCGCACCTGGCTCCTTCTCTATCTTTCACAACCCATCTTTATTTATTTATTTATTTATTTATTTTTGGCAGAACCAGGGATTGAACTCAGGCCCTTGCCCTTGCCAGGGAAGCACTTATTCCACTGAGCTATCTCCCCAACCCCACAACCCATCTTTTCTTAAACATGACTTTGGTATCCAGAACAAAAAACTGGCTCAGGGTCTCTAGATACTGGCAGATTACTTAGCCAAAGTCCTTCCACTTTCAGCCATGCACAGACATCTACCTGAGCTGGAAAAATCCTCTTTGGCCCACTAGAAGATGTTCTAAACCATCCACACAAGACACACTCCAAGAGAAAGTGGGCAAAGAATGGAACTTTCAAGTGGAAAAAGCCAGATGGTATCCAAA
>PVKA01056062.1:0-10061 GCA_004027165.1 Ctenomys sociabilis
AAAAAAAAAAAAAAAAAAAAAAAAAAAAAAATTAAAAAAAAAAACAACACCAGATGGTAGAACAAAACAAAAGGGCCTGCCAAATAACTCAGCAGACTAAAGCGTCTGTAAGCAGGTGCAGGAGCCAGGGGTTCTATCCCCAGGGCACTCTGAGTCGGCAGTTGAGATGGGGCATAGTGGCAGGCCTGTAATCCTAGCTCTTGGGAGGCTGTAAACAGGCAGATCACCATGAGTCCGATCTAGTAGTGAGACCCTGAACACCCTGCAGACCCTTCCCTAAAATACAAAGAAAGAAAGAAAGAAAGACAGACAGACAGACAGACAGACAGACAGAGAGACAGACAGACAACTAAATAAAAGTGCTAACTATCTTCAATATTCCCAGGCCCGCTACAAGAATTCACTTTCATTTTACTTACTCAGTGTATTGTGGTCTGTATGAATACCTTGTACGACAGACGTTCTGAGTAACAGTTCAACATCGGAACCTATTTTCACCAGCTGTTAAGAAATCCAGCAAACAGAATAAATCCTTTGAGTATCTCACAGGAATATACTATTTTAAAGATCTATAGTTTTATTTATTTTTATTTATTTACTTTTTGCTTTTTTCTGAGATAAGATCTCACTATGTAGTCAAGACTGGCCTTGAATTCGCTATGCAGCCCTGCCTGGTCTCAAACTTAGGGACATCCTCCTGCCTCAGCCTCCTGAGTGCTGGGATTATAGCACGAGCCATCACATATGGTTTATAATTCCACAATTAAATAATGCTGCTTTTGCCAGGCATGGTGGCACACACCTGTAACCCCAGTACTCAGGAAGCAGAGACAGGAGGATTGCTGCAAATTTGAGACCAGCCCAGGCTACAAAGTAAACTCAGAGCCAGCCTGAACTGTGTAAAAAGATCCTGTCTCAAAAACACATAAATAAATCTGCTTTTAACATTTTACAGCTAGCCTGAACAGCATAGACAGGCAAGGCATACATATACATAATCTTAACTTTTGTCTATTTCATATTTTGTTCAAGAACAGATTTACAGTATTTTGCTATGTGTATCTTTAAATGTACATTCCAGAGGGTGGGGTTTCGGCGCTGGAGACTGAGCCCAGGGCCTCGCATGTACTCCGCAAGTGCTCTGCTACTGAGCTACATCCAAGCCCTTGGCCCCACAGAGCAGGACAATGCTCTAAGCACTGGCAAGGGCTGGCTTAGGACTCAGAACATCTGGATTCCCACGCAGGCTCTAGCAGGAGGGTGTGGCTTTCAGTTAAGCCCCTGCTCTCTTTAGGTTCAGATGGCAGCAAATGCAAAATGAAGAACAGGCCTCAAACAGTGGTTCTCCAAGCTGAGGAATCCAGAGGGGCTGAGATTCCCTCAGGGGTCCTTGAAGTCAGAATTATTTTCAGAATACTGGAGCCTCCTACAGTTGGCAACGTAAGCAGAAGCAGAGCTTTCTCTATGAAAATATAACTGTTTACTTGAAAGAGCTGCCAAACTGAGTTTTCAGACTCCTACTTGGCATTTTCTTCAACAGAAGTGGAACAAGTGTGTCACCAAAGGAAAGCAACCGCATCTACTGACAAGGATAGAATGCAAACTCTGGAGAACTGTGTCAACTACAGTGAGCTGGCAGCTTCACAATACTCAAACATTTTTCTGAAGCGAATATTAAAATTAGTGAGTATAATTTTAAGACACAGTATCACATAATGAACTCTGTCAACACTGGAAGATCTGTATTTTCCAAGTCACCAAGGTGCAATGTCTCAGGTAAAACTCCATTCAAAGGGAAAGACCAGCCACTATTGATGGGAAGACAGGAAGTAGTGAAGCTCCTCTGGATATATTGTGAAGTTTAAGCCAATGGGGGTGTTATAGGTGGGAATGAGACACAACAGCAAAGGAAGTGTGTGCCACAGCATGTGGACTGAGCAACTGGGGAGCTGTGGGCAGTGGGGTCTCCCTTCCCAAACCCTTGGGGTGCTGTCCTGGTGAGTGAGAGAGGTGGGCCTGAGTGCAGGTGCTAAGCTGTGTCAGGTGCTGGATGTCAGGCCCCTGATGAGGCTGCAGAGGAAGTGGGTTGGGGGACAGGAGGGGCTGAGGAGATGTCTGTGGGAGCCCTGGAGTCAAAACCATCACCACGCACTGGTCTAATACAGCAGAATTCCACAGCAACTAACCTTGAAAAAAATTTTTTTAAAAAATCTTTTTGAGACAGGGTCTTGCCATGCAGACCCAGGCTGGTCTCTAACTCACAAAAATCCTCCTGCCTCAGCCTCCCAACTGCTTGAAATTACAGGTGTGTGCCACTATGCCAGGCAGGAAATTACCACTTGTCAGAGTAGGCTATCACAGAATATTCACAATTATCTGAAAAGACTGCTAGACACTTAAACCTTTTTCCTATTTTGTTGTTGGTTTGAGTCAGGGTCTCACTATGTAGCTCAGGCTGGCCTCAAACTCACAATGATCCTCCTGCCTCAGCCTCCCAAGTGCTGGGATTACAGGTATGTGTTAACCATGCCAGGCTTGATCTCCAAGCCTTGGGTTTAAGCAGTTAACCTATCTCAGCCTCCCAAGGAGCAAGGTCTATAGGCGTACACCACTGGGCCTGACTCAGTTGAAAATCTTTCATCATAACTTCAAAATTTAAAAATAATTACCAAGATATTATTAATCATATTGAAGAGCAACTCATATGAACTTCCTGATAACCTTTTAACTTCTCTTCACGAGTTGATTATACACTCATTTAAACTTCTGCCATCAATACATGTACACTGTCTGTCCTATCCTATTTTAAGCAAAATCTTTCCCCTTTTTACACTGTAGGGTGGAACTAGGTTATAGCATTGTAGTAGATGGCCAACCGGTAGTCAGCTTGTTTACACCCAGCTGAACTGACCACCATGGTCCTGGGTGTGCAAAGCCCACCCTGGGATTGCTGTCAACAGCACAAGAGGCAGAACTGGAATAGCTGGTGGGAGGCTGTCAGGAAAGCAGTTTGGAGAAGCTGTTGGAAGCTTCTGGTTCTCTTGGGCTATTCTGCTGGAGGACCTCATCATGCCGGCTTTCCTGATGAGCTTGGCTGTTCTTGCCAGCAGCTTGGGACTTTTGCTGTCACTGAGAATGGCTACAGTTCATTTTGGAGGAGCTCTGGTCCTCATCCTGAGCATTGCTTCCCTGCTCCAAAGGGGGAGACGGTGAACTCCTCAGGCTTCTGGAGCAGCCTTTCCCATTGGCTTTCCTGAGGGGAACTCAGCTCTCCTCAGTGATGGAGGGCTCAGGACCACACTGTCACTGAGGCGGCTGTGGTACTTGTCAGAGGGGCTCTGGTCCTCACCCTGAGCATCGCTTCCCAGCTCCAGGGCAGATCGCCCAGCCTGCTGGCACAGACTTCCCAGCTCCCACCACTGACCTGGGGGCCTTCCCAGAGCAGAGCTGTGACACAGGCCTGCAAGAGACGTTGCCGTGGGCTCTAGGCCTCAGGTGGACGTGTGGGAGGCGCTGTGATGAGCTCTGGGTCTTCAGACGCACTCAAACAGGATATTAGGATCCAGGCCCTCTGCTGGATTATTTGGTCTTTTAGTATGTGGACAGATTTCCTGCACTCTTTGTATATAATTCTTTGGGTAGTTATTATAAAATAATCTTATAGCTGGGCGTGGTGGTGCATGCCTGTAATCCCAGCACTTGGGAGGCTGAGGCAGGAGGATTGTTGTGAGTTCAAGACCAGCTTGAGCTACAAAGTGAGTTTAAGGCCATCCTGAACTGCATAGTGAGACCCTGTCTCAAAAAGACATAAAATAAATAAATAAATAAATAATCTTATAAAATGTGTCCTGTATTGTATTATTCTCTTGCAAAGCTATAAACCATGACCATCATTTTGTCTAATTAGCTCACTTAGTACAGGCATTTACTCTTTCAAAAATGGTATTTTAGCCAGGAATGATGGCACATGCTGTTAATGCCAGCTACTTGAGAGGCTAAGGCATGAGGATCACAAATTCCAAGGCAAACCGGAGCAACTTATCAAGACCCTGCTGCAAATAAAATTCAAAATGGGGTGGGAGCCAGGGAGATAGCTCAGCTGTATAAGCACCTGCCTGGCAAGTGCAAGGTCCCAAGTTCAATCTCCAGTACCCCACCAGAAAAAGGGGGAGCTGGCTGGGACATGGTTCAGTGTTCCCTGAGTTCATTCCTTAGTGACCCCCCAAAAGTATTCTTCTCTCTGCATATAAATTCATTTTTCTTAGATTTTTAAATTCATGGACATTCTATTCAACATGGAAGACATCTAATTTGTGCCAAATCAATTTTCAGAATCATAACTACCCTGCATATAGTTTTTTTCATTTTCTATCTAATGTCTCTATTCCTACCTTTATACAATTAACACAAGGGGTCAGGGAGATAGCTCAGTAGAATAAGCATTTGCCTGGCAAGCACAGGGTCCTGAGTTCAATCCCTGATACCACAAAAAAAAAAAAAAAAAAAAAAAAAAAGATGCCTTTTGGGCCGGGGACATAGCTCAGTAGAATAAGTACTTACCTGGCAAGCGTAAGGTCCTGAGTTTGATTTCTAGTACCATCAAAACAAATAAACAAACAAACAAATAAAAACTAATGTCTACAGTTAATATAAGAAGGCAATACACATAGGCTAGAACATACATTCTATAGAAAAGGAACCATTATAGATTTTTTTCAGTGACTGTGTATTAAGAGTAGTTCACAGGGGCCGGCCAAGTAGCTCAGCAGATTATCAAGTTTTTTTCTTTTTTTTTGTGGAACCAGGGACTGAACTCAGGCCCTTGCACTTGCCAGGGAAGCGCTTATTCCACTGAGCCATCTCCCCAACCCCAGCTCAGCAGATTAAAGCATCTGCTTAGGCAGATGCAGCAGCTGGTGTTCGATCCCTGGTGTGCCGTGCCAGCCCCACTCTGGGGCACAATGAGACAACAATTGAGACTGGGCATGGTGGTGCACACCTGTAATCCCAGCTCTTGGGAGGCTGAACATAAGCAGATCACTGTAAGTCTGATCTACATAGTGAGGTCCTGTTACTACAATACAGAAAGAAAGAAAGAAAGAAAGAAAGAAAGAAAGAAAGAAAGAAAGAAAGAAAGAAAGAAAGAAAGAAAGAAAGAAAGAAAGAAAGAAAAAGAAAGACAGACCTAAAATTTGGGGGCTTGCGGGTTAGCTCTGTTGTCTAAAGTGCCTGCTTGGGCAAACTCAGGCGCAGGGGACTGCAGTTTGATCTCCAGCACCACATGCTACACCAGACCCACCCTTAAGGCAGCCTGAGCCAGCCACCCCCAAGCCCCCAAGAAAAGAGTAGCTCACAGATTGGTACCACTACAGTGATTTCCCCTTGAGCAAGTGGCCAGTGGTTCAGTGGATCTGGCTTCCACTGTGGCTATTCCACGTGCTTCTGTGTTGTTTGGCTGTGGGCACATGGGTCTGAGGGGCTAGGCCACACCTGCCCAGAGAGGGTGGCCACTGCTGTGACGGCCCTACCACCAGCCAACAGCTCTGGCCTTACACTCCTCACTACTTACGCCATTTCCTCTTTGCCAACATTAATTTTACCAGTTCTACTGAAACTAAAAAAGCTCAATTACCATACCTCTTCTATTTTCTTAGGAGAAGTCTCATTTTTATTACTTTTGAATTCTTCATTAATCTTTATTCTGGCTGCTAAAGAGACAAAAAATATATAGTTATTTGTTTTCTTAATTTATAATTTATATCACAATAATTTACATTATATTATTTATTAATTTCTACTTCTCTAGCCTAGGACTACCATCATGTAAAACAAAGCATTAAAAATGCACTAAATCCCTTGGAGAACTTTGTCCTAAATGCACTAAATCTCTTGGAGGCTAGGAGGCTTCTTAAGAAAGAAAAACAGCAATGTTTGGCATTTTAATATTTTTTCATCCCAGCAGTTGGGAGGCTGAGGCAGGAGGACTTCTGTGAGTTCAAGATCAGCCTAGGCTACATAGTGAGTTCAAGGCACAGTCAGGACTTATCTCAAAAGAATATTTTTTTCTTACTCTCAATTTCACTTGGGTACCTACAGCTGTTCAATTCTTTTTTTTTTTTTTTTTTAATTCTTTTTTTCAACTTTTTTTTAACACCAGGAACCAAACTCAAGACCTTGCACTTGCCAGCAGGCACTATGCTGCTGGGCTATGTCCCCGGCCCGCTCTATAGCTACTGAATTCTAACCAATCCAAATTAACGCTTTATAGATCTAAAAGGGTTTACACTAAATGCTCAAGATGGCAACAAATACAGCTGTGTTAAGCTATGTAGACACACATACAAAGACACAGCAGCAAAGACATCTGGAATTTTGAGCAGCCTGCCCAGAACTGATGCCCCATCACATGTACTCAAGGGACAAGACACTTGCTCAGACACCACTGAGCCTTTGGTACCCTCACAGCCGCAAATTTAGCTACCGTGACCCGCCTTCGCACGTGGTGAGCACGCAGGAGTGTTAGTTGCTCCTAAAATTGCTTCACTTAAAGTCTGAAGCGGCAGAGATCTCCTCCTGCACCTCCTGCATTCAGTAGGAAGAGGGGCTTTGGGGTCAAGCCACCTCCACTCACTTCTTAAGTAGGGTGATGTAGGGAAAAGTCTTTCCATATTTGCCTATTTTCTCATTTGCAAAAACAGAAATTGTAATAGCAACTACTTGGTAAAGCTGATCTGAGAATTAAAACAGGAATTTAATAATTCCTGTTTTAATTCTCAGATCAGCTTTACCAAGTAGTAAAGTGAAGTCCAAACAACACATGTACCTAGCATTTAAGAAGTTATTGTGTGTCTGCTGAATTACAAAAGCCAGAATCCCTGGGGACAGAAGGGATACTGTCCCAGGCAGCCTCTTCAGGTTTTAGGGTAAATGAAGAGTGGGGCTGAACAGGAAGAATGCTAAGCCTACGCTTCAAAGCCGGGACTTTGGAGTACCCAAAACAGAGATACTCAGCTTGGCATTATGGACTGAGGTCTCTGTGACATCTGCCATGAGGTCTAGACTGCCTCGGTCCATTCACTATGTGTGTGGTATTGTCTGGTCCTAGAGAGTGAAAATCCCATTACTTAACAGAGAAATGGGTTTACCAGCTTGCACATGAGGCAAGCTAGAAAGGACACTGAAATTCTGATTCTCATTTCTCCTCTGTTAGCCAATGGGGCTGTCTGAGACAGGTTCTCATCATGTAGTCCCGGCTGACCTCGAACTCCCTCTGATCCTCTGCTTCAGCCTCTAGGGTGTGGGGATTACTGTACCACCATGCACAGTTTATCTGCTGATTTTTTAAATAACTGGATCTTTTAAATTTCTGACATTGGGCCAGGGGTATAGCTCAGCAGCGTACGTGCCTGCCTGGCAAGCGCAAGGTCCTGAATTCAATCCCCGGTACCCCAAAATAAACAAATAATTAATTAATTTCTGGCATAACGTAAGATAATCTTTATAAAATACAGTATGGGGGAGACAATAAAGACCATTCCCTGAAATGACCTTGACCACAGAGGCAGGCTTTCTCAGGACAGCAGCTAACTATACAATGAACGTGGTTCAAAGGGGTAAAAAAATGCATATTTACCTTCTAAAGCTCTGGCATCATTTTTAAAAACTTGTTGTCTAGTCCTGTGCAGTGTTTTAAAGAGCTGTAAAACCTGCTAAGAAAACCAATTCAGACCTCATGAGAAAAAAAATGAACAATTCACATAATTGTAGCATAAGGGTTAATAGCTTCAAACAGTATTATTTTTCTATTTGTTTCTTCAGACCATGCAGTGGAAACAAGGGGCTGCCGCTGTGCAATTTGCTTTAAATGTCAAACCCCTCAGGCAGTGGAGGTGCAGCTTGGTGCAGAGCCAAGGATTGCTTAGGTTCAATCCCCAGCAAAAAGGGAAAAAAAGGAATAATTCTGCCAAAAGTCAGGCAAGGGTAGTCAACATTACCAGCTTAGTATGTACTTCTCCTCTTTCTTAACTTAGTGAAATTTTAATCTGCTCTTAAAATTACGTGGGGAAAGCCGGGCATAGTGGTGCATGCCTGTAATCCCAGCACTCAGGAGGCTGAGGCAGGAGGAATGTTGTGAGTTCGAAACCAGCCTGAGCTACAAAGTGAGCTTAAGGCCAGCCTGAACTGCATAGTGAGACCTGTCTCAAAAAGACAAAAAAAAAAATTAAAAAAAAAAAAAATCACACGGAGAATCTTTTGTTGGTGGTAGTGAACAGAGGGCCTCTGCACTGAGGTTTACCTCAAGCTTCCTTTCATTTTTAGTTTGAAACAAGATCTCACAGGTACTTCAGATTTCACAGGTTTGGTTTTTTATCACTTAATTGCCCTGGGTTGGTCTTGAACTTGTGACACTCCTGCCTCAGCCTCCCAGAGTACTAAGACTACAATGAATTTATCCCACCCACTCCACTCTTTCCCTGGTACTGAGGATTGAGTCCAAGTGCCATCTACCACTGTGCTACAGTCATAGGCCTCTTTTTTATTTTGACACAAGGTCTGGCTACATCACCCACACAGATTCCTCCATGGCCTGCCAGAGCACTAGGGTTGTAGGTGTGCACACCTGCTCCTGGCTCTGAGCTTATTTAACAGGGCCCAGAAAGATGCTTCTGATAATTAAGCCACATTTAACTGCAATTTCTCAGAAGACTGGAATGCTCAGACTTAGGAATTTTCATCTATAATCCCAGTACTTGGGAGGCTAGGATAGTAGGGTGCTGTGAATTGAAGGCCAGCACAGACTACTAAGTGAGTTATCAACTGCATAAGAAAACCCTATCTCCAAAAGATAAAAAAAAAAAAAAAGGAATATCCAGAATCTGTGAAAAAAAGAATAGAAAAGGAGCAAAAGCAGCCTGGTGTTTGGTAAACTTTTCAAGATGCATTAGTGGTAAGCTGAGGCTTTTTCTCACTTTCAAGTCCAAAAGGTACTATTGTTCTCTCAGCATGGCCTGTCCTCTGGGCTCTATTTTTAATTTACTTACTCATGTAAGTTTTTTTGTCTTTTTTTTTTTTTTTTTGTCTTTTTTTTTGAGACAGGGCTTTACATGTAGTTCAGACTGGCCTTGAACTCATTATGTAGCCCAGGCTGACATCGAACTGCTGCCTGAGCCTTCTGAGCTTTGGACTTGAGTATCTATTTTGACTTTTTTTTATTTGGATCCAACCCTGGGCCTCAGCACTGTAGTGCATCCCCAGTCTGCGGCGTCCACATGGAAGCCCTGGAGGACTTTCATTTCAAGCCGGAATCCTGCAGGCCATCCTTAGACACCCTGCTCTCCATGGGAGATTTGGGGAAGTCTCTCCAATCACTTTCATACCTGCCATCCCAGAAACTATTCAGGCTCACAGGCTTCATGTCTCCCTAAGGTCACTCTGCCACATCCCTCCTTCACTCCAAATTAGTCTCCCAGACACCTGACAAGAGGCTGCACAAAGCAAAAGCACAGGACCACCTTCTGCCACAGTAACCATTGAAGAAGAGTAGCCATGGCCCTCAGCTATCCCATGGCCGTAGGCCTCAACAAGGGCCACAAGGTGACTAAGAATATAAGCAAACCCAGGCACAGCCGCCGTCACGGACACCTCACCAAACACACAAAGTTCATGCAGGACATGATCCGGGAGGTGTGCAGCTTCGCCCCCTACGAAGCCCCCTACTAGCACCGCGCCATGGAGCTGCTCAAGGTCTCCAAGGACAAGCGCGCCCTCCAGTTCATCAAGTAAAGGGTGGGGATGCACATCCCCTCCAAGAGGAAGCAAGAGGAGCTGAGCAATGTGCTGGCCGTCATGAGGAAGGCAGCTGCCAAGGACTGAGCCCCTCTGGAATAAAACTTTGCAGAGCTGGGCATGGTGGTGCGTGCCTGTAATCCCAGCACTTGGGAAGCTGAGATAGGAGGATTGTCGTGAGTTTGAGACCAGCCTGAGCTACAAAGTGAGTTTGAGGCCAGCTTGAACTGCACAGTGAGACCCTGTCTCCAAAAAAAGACAAAAAAAAACAACTT
>PVKA01056063.1:0-10058 GCA_004027165.1 Ctenomys sociabilis
AGCTGCTTACTTATCTTATTTTTTATACCTGAATTATATCAAAAATTCAATAATTATTTTCCTAGTGGATGACTGTAGTACTAGAAGCCGACATAATATCCTGTCCAACCACCATTAGTGCAGATCTTGCCTCTCATAGAATTATGTAGAAGCACAGAGTTATCTATCCCAACTGTACTGTCTATACACACACATCATGATTTTTTTCTTTCTACACCCCTTCCTTTGTCTATACCTGTCAAAGGTGGACACTCCATTGTCATTCAACTAACTAGGTGCTTGAACTCGACACCACAATCCAACACAGTCCAGCATTCTACAACAATAGTGAGTTATTCAAAGAAGTTGTCGACCATAGCCATTTACAGCTCATCTTAATATTATGGCCCCACGATGTATACTTCATTTTTATACTTTTCTGCTGGATGGTTAAGACCTAGATAGATCAAGACTTATATACCAACACATGAACTTTATATTTCCTATGTGGTCAGTGAAGTCCTCTCAGGGTTTATCTTGTAGTCCTGTACATTATTCTGTAGTTCTTTTGTCTGTGTCATCCATGTGGATGAGTCACGGCCAATGCTTGACCAGTTTGCTCTCTAGATTAATCACTCTCTGATGCTAAGCTTCAAATGGAAGCAACCATAACAGTCATGTGTGAGACCAGTCAGAAACAGACACAGAAATCTATGTAGCTTTTAAAATAGGTTAAAATGTTTCACTAGATTATTAGCAAGAGGATCAGAGGAAGCCGTTCTAAAACTTAATCATACATCCAAACCTGCAGGGAAACATTTCTTTAAAATGTGGAAGTATAATTTTAAAGTAAACTGCCTATATACTCAGAATACCTTTAAGAGATTGATCTAATATTTGTCTAGGATTTGTAAACTGTGCTTTAAGATAATGTAAAATAAAAGAATACTAAGAAGCAGATAAAGTATAGCTCTGCAAACAGCACACCACTGAAAAAAGAACGCCAGTCACAGCCTTCTGTGCACACCAATAATCACCCAGATTATTTTTACTAACAGGTTATCTAACTTTAGAGTCAAAATCATTTTTTAAAGTACTTAGTACACAGTCTCACTATGCAGCTCAAGCTTATAGCGATCCTCCTGTTTTCATCCTCCCTAGAGTTGGGATTACAGGCATGCACCACCACACCTGGACTAAATGGCCAGCTCAGAGCACCCAGAGACGGGCCTGTACAGCATGTACTGCTGGGGATCAAATTCAGTCCCTGAGCTTGTCTAAGCTGGCATTTAGTCCACTGAGATATCTTGCTGGCCACCAGAGTCAAAATCATTTTATAAACATTTAACACATGTTTCACAATAGTCTTGAGAGCAACTGCCATTAATAAGAACTAGTATCCAGCTAAATAGAGCTGTTAATTTATTCATCAAACCGTCACTGGGCACTCAAAATTTGTCAAGTACTATGATGAAGGAAAGGATCCAGTTATGTATCCCTTGCTTTTGAGAAGCTCTTGGTTAGCTGCTGTTGCCTACTAAAGAAGAAATTCTAGAAACCATCAAGGAAAGAGAAGACGTGAGGCAAGAGAGCAGTAAAGGACTGTCAGAACAAAAGGACAAAGAGAACATCCTTACATTTATTTCCTGCCCTTGTATCTATTTTCTCAGTTAATGTACTCCAACTTAGTTTTAAAGTTTATAACCACCAACATGAAGAAAACAAATAGAGACAGAACATGTAGTTTAAAAATGTGTCCATTTTATCCATATAATTGTAGTATAATTTTAAACTATCCTATCATCTATGTATGTATGTATGTATGTATGTATGTATGTATGTATGTATGTATCTATCTATCTATCTATCTATCTATCTATCTATCTATCTATCTATCTATCTATCTGTCATCTATCTATCTGGAGACAGTAGAAAACAATGCAGTAATATGTTCCCTGGGTGGCCTGTATCAAACAGGGCTAACAGAACTCCTAAGGCCCCATCATCCATGATCTCCTTCTCTTTCATTCAAGAGTTGACATTCCCAAAACAATTTCACCATTAAAGCTTAACTTTTTTAGATAAGTGAGAAAGGTCAAAATTAAAACTTTGAAAAAACTCTCGTTGAGTACTAAGTGGAATAAAATGTTTTCTAACAGCATGTAACAGATGACACAACTTCATGTGAACTGTGTGTTAGGGACACTTGAACATCACACCAAAGGTGGCTCAGGTCTCTCTGCTGTAACATAGTGGCAGTTACCTGGGGGAGATTAAAGCAACAAAAGCAGTCTGAACTCTGAATTTATAATCTGATTATGAATACTTGAAATAGTGTACATGACAACCTGTTAAAAACAGAAGCCTTGAAATCCAAGCATATGTACTCCACTCAAATTTCATATGAATAAATGATAAAACAACAGTTCACTTCAAATCAAATCAGAATTGGAAGATCTTATGATAAGACAGTTCACTTCATCTTCTTCTAAGAATTCAGCTATAATTTAATCATGTCCAGATAGACTATGATGTATGTTATCACTGAAAAATGTTATATAAATAATATTTATCTTATTACTAAGGTAATAGATATTAATTCAATTAAGCCCCTCAAGACATGCAATACTCATAGTTCTAATATGCTTTTAAAAACATAAAAAAGAAAAAAATAAGTAACTCTTGAAAAATCCCTCAGACAATACTGAATTATGGAAATTTCATACTTGGTCTACCTATCTATTACCATCCAAAGAAACCAGGTTTGATATTACAACCCCATACAAGAATAAGAACTGATAAAATCATTAACTTATCAAATGATGACATTTACAAAGAGATTTATGGAAGAAAATATTTGAATAGTTAACACAATAGATAATTCTTCTAAATGGCTAAAAACATAGTTCAACATAAAAACTTAAAAAATATGAATCAAGTAATTCATAAAATACACAGAAGCCAGTAACATGAAAAAAATTAACTAGACATGGTGACACCTGCCTGTAACCTTAAGCTAAGAGCAAAGAAACATGAAATACAATAAAGCTAGAGGAATAATAGAAAGATGTAATACTATAGAAAGTGTTCATGACACTTGAGTGAAAAATGCAAGCAAAAGTGTATGTACACCACACAATACAACCCAGGAAAAAACGTCTAGAAGGACATACTCAGAACTGATAGCATTTTTACTTCTAGGGAATGTTTTCTGGGAGCTGGGGCAAGGGTATAAACTTTTTCTATAATGAACATATAATATATTTAAATTTTTATGTAATACAACTTTTAAATAAATATAGCCTTTCAAGTGATTTAATTTATATTATAATCATAGCTGGAAAATTCTATTTAAGGATTAAATAATACAAGAATAGTTTTATAGTACATAATAAAATTTTAAAATATTCTGCCTAGTTAATATGAAGACACTACTGCCTAGTTAAAATGCTCACATAACCAGCTATTCTTCAACTAGGCCAAACCTCAGCATCCACACAAGCTTTCATTCTGCCTGGAATTTCTACCTCTTCAGTTTTCTCCACACATCCACCTCCAACCACCATAATTGTTAGACAGCTTCCAGCCCATCCTTCAAGATACAGCTTAATCTCTGAAAACCCTTCCTAGTGCAACAATGAAAACATCTGTAAGATAAATCACCTTTTGAAAAGATTAAAGGAATATATTTTCCTAATAACAGATAATTCTAATTCTTACTACTGATTTTAATGTTAGTTTAAGTTTTTTAAATGAAATGAATTTAAATTTTGATCCAGGTTGAGCATCCTTAACATGAAAATCAAAACCCTGAAATGCTCCAAACTCCAAAACTATCAGTGCTGTGATACCACAAAGGAAAATTCCAACCTGATCTCAAAACACAGGTGCAGTAAAACCACTGTATAAAATTAGTTTTGAATAAATTTATACCTGGGTCTCAGCCCCAAGATATCTCATTATGTATTTGTAAATGTTCCAAATCTAAAAAATCTGAAATAAGAAACAATTCTTGTCCCAAGGACTTTGGATAAGAGCTATCCAACCAGTATTGCACAAATAACAAAATATTGGGTTTTTTTTTCTGCTCTATTTCAATCAAAATGTTTCAATCTCATATAAATTGCACAAAAATTGTGCCAGGCTACAACTGGTATTCCAAATTCCACCTGGGAAATGGATTTTATAGCTATGCCATAAACTTCTAAAATCCTGAAGTTTTAATAGATATACTGACACCACTTTAACCATAACATTTCTAGCCACTGCTACTATAATAAATCTGTCAGTTTCTATGTCTCCGACAAATCCATTAATATGAATGATGTACACTTCACACAGCACACTACACAGTAACTGCACAAGTTATGTCATCTCCATTCTGAGTAGCAAATCAGTAATCAATATTTGTAAAAGCAGCAGCTAATCCTTTGTAAAATCACTGGCTCTGTGATTGAAGAGTGCTCAATCCACAAAGTTAATCCCTCTTCATCTGCTTGAGCCCACTATTTATCCCAGCCTCTTCCAGTGCTTGCTATGGCAGATTAATACATCTCCACACAACAAACATGACCTGACAATTGACACAGGATATAGCTGACAGCATAAGCTCTACAAACACTGGCCCTTTTAAAAAGAAACTTACGTTAACATTCAGAAACCTAAAAGTTTACAAATAAGCTCACAACTAGCCCTTCCCAACTCTGCTCACCTGATTTATTGTGCTCACTCTCCTCAGAAAATAGAGATCTATTTTTCTTTTCAAAGAGTCTCCTGACTGACTCTAAAATGCTTGCTTATAAAGCATGTACTGTTGCTGATCATTAAAATAAAAATAAATAGAAGTGTCTCAGCCAAGACAAAGACTCTTACATAGAGAATCATTTGTAGAATTCTTAGGTAGGAAGTAAATGTGACTACAGCTAATTCAAAGATCTACCTTTAGAAAAACAAATCTTAGTAAAATATCTTAATGCTTAAAATGAAGCTTTGAGTGAAAAAATACACTGAAAAGTAACGAACAATATTATACCCTCTGATAAGAGAAATAGCTACTATAAAGTTTACTTGTCCTGCAATTAGATATGACAAATCTCTCAAAGAAAATACTAAATTTTACTTAAAAGCCCAACAAAAATTTCCTTCACCAAATTATTTCAACTCAGAAATTCCATACATTCTTAACTGAGGCTTGCTCAAGGACAAGGAAATGCAAATTTATGTCAAATTGAGAGTAAAGAATAGGTCCAGAGAGAATGAAAAAGACTGACTTTTTTAAAAAGCACAATATAAACTATTTTATGTATATATATTCTTGTTATGTATATTTAATTATTTAATTTAGGTGAAATAATACCAAGATATTAAATCTTGTATTTGATTCCTCTTGAGAAGAGGGGGAGTTCCAAGAAAGGTCCCAAGGATCACATGAAATGGTCAGGAAACAACCACACAATGAGAAACCAAATGCATACAGAATTATAGAAGAGAAATGAGTTAATAGTCAGCAGCAGTATTTGCTTCAGAAAGGTTAAGGAAGAGAGGCTACAAATTATGCACTGAATAAGAATATTAAGAAGCGATGGTGCTCTTCCTAAAGTGTCAGAAAAAGTAGTAGTATGGAGAAGAAAGTAATTAAAGAATAAAATGGGAGAAAGTAGAGACAAGAAGAGATAACCAGTCTTTAAAAACAGAATCAGAGGAGCTGAGGATATATCTCAGCAGCACAGCAGCTTCTTGGCAAGCACAAGGTTGAGAGCTCCATACCACATAAAAAACAAAGTAAAATAGAATCAGTAGTGAAAGAGAAGAAAAAATAGCCAGAGAGGAAAGCCATTTCCAGCTTAGTTTCTAATTCAGTATTCTTAACATCCCCTATTCCATATAAAATTATATTTTAATGTAACAGTTTTCAAAATAACTTCTATGCAATAATTCATATGTAATATTAAAAGTGAATGATAACAGGCAAAATATCAGTAAAGTGCAACTAGTATTTGAAAATATAGAGTGGAATCTCCAAAGCAATAAAAAAAATTTAGATGGATTCTGTGTATATTAAGAATGTAATCTTAAAATGTAATGGATTTTTCAGAAATTAAGCAAAATAATCAGCTAGTCAGTTGAATTTGACATAAAAAAGAATTATATTCATCAAATTCTATAAGATAACTGGCTCTAATCAACCCTATTGAAGGAAAGTGATGCACAGAGTGATAAAAACCATTAAACTAGTTCAATATTATAGACGATCTTTCATGTCAAGAACATATAGAACATGAGAGAAGTAGTCAACTTTGCCAGTGGCTAAGAAAAATAAATTTTGAAATTCTTTTGAATCATAAAACACACTTAGAGGCACAGTTACCAATGCTTTGAAACAGTGGTATTTCCCTGGTATGATATTGCAAAGTTCAACTCAGATATAACTTTTTAAAAGCACATCTATCGTTCAAAATATGTACTTGTATTGACATCTTTTATAGCTATCTTTGAACCTCCTAACAAAACTCCTTAAAGCACTGGTATCTGATGTTCTTCCCTATATACATACATACATACATACGGGAAATGTGTGTGAATAATGCACAGACAACAGTGCACGACTGATTCTAGAGAAGCTCATGCTTGACATTTTTTTATATCATAGTGATGTTCACAAACAGCTTATGCTTTTATATACAACTAAAATAATTCCCTAAGAAACAGCAATGTTTTTAAAAATGACAATACAGTAAGTGAATGTTTTCAAGGAAAGAAATTTATAAATTCTTTCAAAATTTTTTCATAGTTTTAAATACCCAAAATAATAAACATATTAACTCAATGTGCCAATGTCAGGTGCAGACAGAACCAAACTGACACCCATAGAATTCCCGACACATTACACTGGTCTCTTTAAACATGCATCTTAACTGAACTAACTTGCTAATCAGACATTTGTGCTTTCTTTGGGATTGCTGAAGAAGCAGAGTGTCTTTAACCAATTAAAGTTTTACATGTTCTGAAGAAAATGTTACCTTTAAATATCAGATCTCAACCTTTTAATAAATATCTTCTCTTTTTAATCATTCTGAGCATTTACTGGTATGTCAATAAGGGCTTTGTGTTTTTAGTTACCATAATAAAATCAAAACTCAAGATTTTTCATGAAATAAAAATCTCAAAAAAAGAAAATCAGTAGTCACAGTGACAGTGGTAACTTATTTGTTGACTCATACATGGAAGATATGAGATCTGAATTTTTATTATAAGGAATTTCCAAACTATAATGGCATGAAGAATACTTTTTACAATACTCATCCCATTAGTATGGCTCAGGGCACTGATATCACTATGTTGATTTATCTGTCCCACCACTGATGATGTTCATTTACCTGGCCTGTTTAAGACAGTAACTGCCTTGTTTCTTCAGTCACATTACTATTTTCCAATTATAAATATCAAGTATCTTATGGGAAGCTTCTTTGAGATGAGGTAAATATCCTGTTCTCCAAGTATTCACCCACTGGTTTTATAATTCACTACGTCTAAACTTGATTCTTGCCTGGATTATTTGCAAATGATGAAGTTTCCAGCCCTTTTTTGTTGCTAGAGAGTGAACCCAAGGTCTTACACATATTGAATATATGCTATACCACTGGGCTATATACACAGCATCACCGCCTTTCCTTTTAATAAATGAAGATGTCAAACATTATATAAAAAGCTGAAGACTGGACAAAACATGACAACTTTTCTTAATTTTTATTTTTTGTCTTGTTGAGACGGGGTCTTGTTACACAGTTGAAGCTGGCCTTGAGCTCCATTTGTAGCTCCAGGTTGGTCTTAAACTTGCAAGGATCCTCCTGCCCCAGGCTCCCAAGGACTGGAATTATAGGTGTACACCATCATGTTCATCTTTTCTTTCTAATTTTTATTTTTAAAGATGATAGTTTGGAAATCAAATTAATTGAGAAGAAAAATGACTAAATCTTGGCTTAGTAGACTACAGTCACAATTTGATATTTGTGCATTATGTGTGTATGTGTGTGTGTTTCACTATGTTCCTAACCACCCCAATAACACGATATCATCTATCTGTCTATCTATCTAGAATGACTGTTCAATTAAAAATAACAATGACAGCACCATCTTTGATTTAAAGATATAAATCAAAGGCTTCTCCTATTGGTCTCTAACTTTCACTATAGATTCCTAGACAATTTAATATTTCTAGACTTAGCAAATGAGAGGCATAGATAGCCAGGCATGGTATCACACATCTATCATCATAATACTTGAGGAGGCTGAGGCAGTGGGATTACAAGATACAGCCCAGCCTGGGCAATGCAGCAATTTAGCAAGACCCTATCTCAAAAAGAAAAAAAGCTGTAGAGGTAGCTCAAAGTGAAGGCCCTGAAGTCATCACCCAGGACTATGAAGGAGGCCAGGCACAGACTGAACAAGTACTATGTTGCTTTTCAAGTCTGGTAACTCAATATTCTAAAAATTTGTTGACATATGCAAAGACTTTTTAAAAGTATTATTAAACCACATACATATATACATATCTGAGGGAGAAAAATTTAAAATTAAACATAAGTATAATGTTTAGGTAAAGCTTACTAAAAAATTTTCAAAGTAAACAAAGTAATTTCTCTCATCTCAAAAGACTTGGTTCTGACTTAGAATATAGTAATTCTATTCGGTTGATTATATCTGAGGGTATAAATTTCATCTAACAAAAGCAAAAAGAAGTATTGTTTCTGTAAGGATTGTAACTGCTAATATGCCAACTTAAGCCTAGGTGTAGCTGGTGATAAGAAGGGTTTTTAAATGATAAATCCATACAAGTACTGAGTGCTGGCCAAAAAAGCACACCAGGCTACTCTAATCAAGGACCCAGAAAGCTTTTCTCCCATATTAAACAGAAAAAAAAGTCTGAACTTGTCCAAAGTTATCTTGATGGCTAAACAGAAGAGAAACTGGCAAAGCAAAATTCAAAAATAAGACAGACCTACCTGCTGGACATCTGTGATGAAATTGATATTCACAAAGTTATAGTGAACTCGTCACACCAGTGGATAGATATAAATTTAAGCTGGTGTCAGTTGCATATGTATATTTTGTATAAAAAAGAGGAATATGCATACCTGTGTAATTTGTAAAAATGTAATTATACAATAAATATTGACATATTTATTAGAAGAGAATATGCATATTCATGTAACTATCCTTTATGTTTTCTACTTAATATTTACTTTATTCATCAATAAAATGAAAAATTTTAAGCTTTCTAACCGATAAATGTACAGAATAACAAAAGTACTACAAATTTAGTAGGTTCTAAACATAAAGCAATGTTAAACTTTAAATCCCTAAAGAATGTGAAGAAAAAAAATTAAAGAATAGGAATAAACAATTATGTATTATACAGAAATTTAAAATCTAACCAGCACACTCCTATGACATAGTATCTTATTTTCATTTATTACCTTTTTTTTAAACAAACATTTACTTGACAGATATTATGGCAGTAACTGGTATGACATGACAAGCAGTATGTATTTAGAAGACCAGAATGACAGGCATTCCAAGCATGACCCTACAATTACACATTGCTATGTTTAGTACAGTTGCTTAGTTAACAGGTATCAGCATATATGGTTAGTCAGGGTGAGAATCCTATCAATTAACTGCTACTTTCAAAAACCTGCTGAAGATTCTCAGGATCATTGCCTTAACCATCTTGTGCATATAAATATATGGCTTTGCCCCTGCCATGTTTCCTAGTTTTACTCCTTGTCCTTTCTTCATTGTTTAATCCTTAAATTCTCACTTTCATTTTAATTGTTATACCTTTCAATTTTTATTCCTTCTTTTGAGTAGATATACAGCTACTTGAAAGGCTAGGTCCAAAATGTTGGCTGGCCTTGTGGCTCTTCTATTTCTTCAACTCTGACTTGGGATCTTAGGTTGTTAACCATCCAGAAGAAAAGCTGATTAGTATCCTGCAGCTTATGCCATTCACTTTGCCTTATCTGACTCAATTGATTTTACTTGTTATACATTTCCTTTTGTATTTCTGCTTTTCGCTT